>BQNB010000728.1:0-33850 GCA_026074375.1 Tanacetum coccineum
AAAAACCAAAAGAAAAAGCCACTTGTGCCTTTAAGCTCAATTTAGCAAACTGCCATCAATAAGCCCTTTTTCCAGCTTATTTTTAACTTTTCTCAAAAACCTGTAGTTATGAAAAATGATAAGCTCTCAAGTTTGTGTAAAAAGTTTTGAAAAAAAAAGAGGAGATAAGGGGAAACCCGGGTGAGCAAGACTCGAACCCGGGTCTCACCCTCAATACACCTCTTCTTTATAACACCTCTTACCGCTGTGCCCTTGGGTCTTTTATGTAAGACCCTTGGGCACTTAGAAATATAAGGGAGTTTTTGGCCTTATAGTTATAAGCCCTTTCGAGCTTATTTTCAGCTTATCTATAAGCCGAATTTCGGGCTTCTTATTTTTCTTAGGTAGGATTTAGTATAAAGTAATTTTAGTAATTTTTTCAGAATTTTTAAAAATAGTTTAGTATTTTTTATAATTTAATTTCGTTAAAAGTTTTAAAAATTCATAGAAAATTCAAAAATTATCAAAAAAATATTTTTCTTTTTTAAAAATTTTTCTTTAGTCATAATTTACGTAGGAAAAATATAAAACTTTTGTAGGGTTAATTTTGCAAACTTTTGATTTTTAAAGAACGGGTCTCGGGTACGGAACTTGTCTTGACTCGTTTTTGGGTCAAACGACCTCCGTTTTCAGTCTAGTCTTTTTCATTCTTCATTATTAGTTCCCTAGAGTAGTCTAGAGGTAAAAATTTCTTTGTAGGGTTAATTTTGAAGATTTTAGGTTTTTGACCCCTTGTTCGGGATTCGTGCTCTTGTTTTTCAGCTTAATATCATAATTTTTAGGTTTTTCTTAATCGTTTTTGTTTGTTATTGTTTAATTTAGCTTTCCACACTCTCAAATCATCTCTCTCATTGAAACACCAATCTTCCGACTGTATCGATTTTCTAGTCCAACCTCGTTGGGGATAAACGACCCGGGAACATTCTATACTACTTCCCGGTTTTATTGATTGTGTTTTTAGATTATACTTACTATATATATTTTATATTTTATTAAATATTATATATATATATATAAAAGGTATAGTTTAGCTATTAATCAACAACATAGCCAAACAGAATGGTAAGAGCAGTTTAATGGGAGTAAGGAAGAGCGGGATCATAGAAAGATGGAATATGAAATTTATCAACAAAACTCGTATATTCCTCCTTTGCGACGGTGCAAGTGGCATTAGCATTTCCGAGTTTTGGCATGACAAAGGCAAAACAAAACACAAAAAGAAGATCAAAACAACAAACCTGGAAGAAACAGAGAAAGTCATCGAGATATGGAAGAACACTGATGGTTATAAATTTTCTGTCAAAGGAATCCTGAGAAAAAGACAGTAAAAATGAAAAAGAAGGAAGGGGTATAATATTTATACCAAAGAAATGAGAAATCTAAGCGATACACATGTCCCACCAACAGAAAATAACCAATTGTAAATAAAAGCACGTGGAAAACACGCGCCTACATTTATGGTAAAAACACTCAAGTACCACCTTGGAAACAAGGGTGTCAGGAGCCGAAAAATGCTTCGAGCCTACCACATTTAACTTTAAAAATACATATGAAAAATCCTGCCAAAACACCCTACGAAACAAATAGAGTTTGATGCCTTATGCTACGAAGATCAACATAACACATTAGACTAGGGGCCTTAATGGTGTACCCCATCTCACGATCAAAACCTAGCCTCTGATGATTTACACATAACACTTCATAGTGTCCATCGGGGTAAAGTCCACTAGGGCTACCGTATGGGAATTCGTTGATACACAATGAATCCTATCCAAAACAGAGCATCAAGCCTTCGAGGAACTCAAGCTTCTAAAGAGTGGAACAAGGCTCTGAGCTACAAGACAAAACATAATATTTTGTGGACCCAGAAAATAAAAAATAGTTGTTCTTTATTCCCACTCGTGCATAACCGCCGCAAATAGGCACGATCTCAGAGCCTTGAAAGATGCCCTACTATTAGCTGACGAGATCATGCTCTACTTCATCTAATCAAAATCAGACATGTAGCAAAGTCTAGGTCATTCCTATGGTTTGCTTATAAATAGACGCCTCATTTGGACAATTAAGATATATTCTTATATACTTACTACTTTCTCTATCTAAAACACATACCATAACTATGAAATCTGATTCTCACACCAGAGCTGGTTCATAGGGTCAACCCCTACGCTCCGTGCTAACCCAAGTGATTATTTTATGTCTTATTTTAGATATACTCCCCCACGCTTTAAAGTATCCAAGTATGTTCATCAATAATAGGCTCTGATCAAGAAGGTGCAAATCATTATACAATCACATCCTTTGTGAGAATTGTCCATTTTTTCATCAATATATAGATACTTACCCATTCAGGAGTGGATTGCCATATATGGATTGGCCTTGTGTTGTAGAAATTTTTATAAATGTCAATGTTTTATTATATATCATTTTGTGCTATATTTTCATTTGCTCTTCTAACTAACTAGGAATTCGTCATGAGAATAAATTATAAGGCCCAATATTAATAGCGCAGTTAACTTAGCCAAAGTGGTTAAGCGTTTACTTTGGTTGTGTATTTAATTGGGTTCATGTGATCATGTTTTTAGGACGTTTAAATTCACAAATAAGATGATCGAAGTAACTTTGTTAACTTTTATATAATTTGGTAAATTACACCGTTGGTCCCTGTACTTACCCCCTTTGCCCGTTTAGTCCTTAGATAACGGGGACTCTCATATGGGGTCCTTTTTTGGTACTATTGTTGCCTGTTTGGTCCGTGAAGCCCCGTTATACCGAATGATAGTTATTTCCATCGTTATCTTGGCCATGTCACCCTTCCATTGAAGGGTACAGTTGTGTTTTAATGTTAAATTTCCATTGCATCATTAGTCCCTAACAACTTTGTTAATACAGTAATTTTTACAGTTTAAAATTTTTTTCTTTTTCAATTGCACGGTTGGTCCCTATGAGGTGTCTTTTCTCCTGGCTTAATTAGTTTTTTCCTGCCATTTGCAATTAAAAGATTATGGTTGTTAACCTTAAATTAATATAAATATAGTGTGTATTTTGATTAGGTATATCATGTTTGATAACTAGTATTAGTCAAATTGAGTTGAAAATTTAAAACTGATTACAACAAATCTGGAAGAGGCTTTGGACAGTCCCCAACTACCTTAGTAAACCATTGTAAAAACAAATTCAAAGAAACATTCTATAAGGAAGGATAATCAAACACTAGCAGATGACGGAATGAATTCATAAACCTTATGATCAACTTTTTTAGATCCCATAACATACATTGCAATAGGCAGAATGAAACTATCAAGGTAATCATCAACAACTTGATTAGATCCCATATCATAAATCTTATGCCGAGTCTTTAATATTAGGTTATATTCTACAACCTTTCCAGACAAGTTGATGACTAAAAAAATCCTCTTTACTTTCTCCCAAAACAATGCTCTAAATAATAGACCGAATCGACCATCCTGTTAATACAAATAAACCCATAAAATACGTTTATTTCTATCTCACGACCTTACTAGTTTTATTGATGACAAAACATAAAGAAATATCATGTTAAAACCACCTCTAAAAACATAAGCTTTTAGAAAATCACAAAGTGTCATAAAAAATATGTATGCATTATTTTATGTAAACCTAAACTATACACAAAATGCTTTCTAACTTCTCTATTATTTACATCATTCATGACCTAATCAAATGCAGAAACTCTAAGGATAATCTTACAAGATTTCACAAGATATCTCAAGATTTTTCAAATCAAAATTGAGATTTGGTTACTGTAGGCCGGTTCCATTGATTTTAGCTGCCAGTTCCATTCGTCAACAGAACTGGCAGAACCGGGCTACAGTACTTTTCTTGGCTATAAATACCAAGCCATTTCTCATGTTTTCACATATCTTCTCACTTGAAAATACTCTCTGATCATCTGATATTTCTCTCTACTTTTTCATAGTTTCCTTTAGAATCCGGTATTTAGCTTTGTACCGAAAAAGAGGTATAAGCAACGTTGTGAGGCTTCTCCACCAATTGAAAGGAGTACGGTAACTAGTGTTTAACTCTCGAGTAGGTGACTCGGGGAGTAGAGTAGGGCAAGGAAGGTGTCCTTGTAGTTGAACCACTATAAATACTTGTGTCTTGGTTATCTCTTTCTAACTCTCCATTTATTTTCTTTCATAGTTCTTAGGTCATATACCAATACCAATATCACAATCATTTCACGTATAGTTTCAAACAATTTTTTTAAAGGTAATAATTAATCAAGAAAATTCAACCCCCCTTCTAGTTTTCTACAATTGGTATCAAGAGCAAGGTTACTAAAGTTTTAAAATAAATTATATTTTAATCTTTAAGCGATTATGGATTCGGAAAACTACGAGGAGGGTCAATCTATGCAACGGCCACCTCTTTTTGAGGCTAATTGTGTTATATATTGGAAAAACCATTTTGAAACGTATGTGAAATCTAAGGATATTGATCTCTGGTATATTATAGTTCATGGTAACTACAAACCTACCATTAAGGATAAAGATGGTAAGGATGTAGTCACCACTTATGATAAACTTGATGAAAACCAAAAGAAAATGATTTCTAAAAATGATGAAGCAAAAATGTTCTTATACAATGCTTTACCTAAAAAGGAATACGAAAGAATTTTCATGTGTAATACAGCACAAGATATTTGGAATTCACTAATAATTACTCATCAAGGTAACAAACAAGTTAAGGATAATAAAATAGATCTTTTTGTTCAAAAATATGAAGAATTCACTATTTCGGATGATGAATCTATAGATTGTGCCTTTTCTAGATTCAATACTATTATTACTTCTCTCAAAGAACTTGATGAATCTTTTTCAAGTTGTAATCATGTTAGGAAATTCTTAAGGGCTCCCTACCAAGTGGCATCCAAAGGTGACGGCAATAGAAGAATCCAAGGACTTGTCAACATTATCTCTTGACGAACTCATAGGCAATCTCAAAGTGTATGAGGTTGTACTTGAAAGGGACTTGGAGGTCTCAAAGAACAAGAAAGAAAAATTTAAATCTCTCGCTCTAAAAGCAAGACAAGTCTTAAGTGAAGATGATGCGTCTTCCTCGGATAGCAATGATGAGGAATATGCAATGACGGTAAGGGACTTCAAAAAGTTCTTTAAAAGAAGAGGCAAGTTCGTCCGACAACCCTATGACGAGAAAAAGAACATCCAAAATGCAAAGGAAGATAAGAAGGAAAAGGAGGACCGAAGATGTTTCAAGTGTGGTGATCCAAATCTATTGGGATTCTTGATTTGATGAGACAAAGTGAATAAAAGAATGAAACAAGATGGAAACAAGAAGGACCAAAATTGTCATCATGAAGTTCTACAAGATGTAGAAGAAAATAAAGGTTTGGTTAAAATAAGATAATAATGAATATTAATGAGAAGATTATTAATTGATTCTCTCAATAATATATTAATTAGTTTCCTTGTAAGCCTAGGACTCCTTATGCTATAAAAAGAGGTCTACACATTTAAAAAAAGACATCCAGAAACATAGAGTCGACTGATGAGAGTCGAATAGTAAATGGGTGTGTGTGTACACCATAGTTAGTAGTTAATTAGTAATAGACATATTATAGATGTCTATATAGTAGTTAGTAACCCCAAATTATAGTAGTTGGGGTATTAGGGAAAATGTATGAATGAAAAACCTTGTTAATAACATTGATTTTCTTGTTTATTCTGCTGCATATTATGTTATTCAATGTTATTATATCCTAGATGGGCAAATCGATTCTCAACATGTGGTATCAGAGCCTCGTGGCCCATGATCTAGGATGTTACAAGGTTTATGTACCAAATTTTGTAAAGAAAAGAAGATGTATTGGATCTTGGTAGCTCATGTTGAATTACTAAACCTTTTATTAGGTTTTCATTATAGTCACTACTATATGATCTGGTGCGTTACATGTTTTTATATCATTCTGATTCGGAAAGGATCCAAGGTGTTACTAGTGATGGTGAGTCACCCACATGGGTGATGATGAACCCTAGTAGCATATGATGTGTACGTAATAGCAGTCGTGGTTGCTGGTTTTATGAAGAAAAACAAAACCCTGATTTTAATAGGTTTTTCTTCAAAGAATGTTAATACTGCTGTTGTATAAATTGATGGTTCTGCTGTGTTTCTTTCTGGATCTGACACATGAATGTCGAATGCTTGAATGACATTATTCTTCACGAATATCCTTGGCTGGTATCAAGGATATCATTGAATGACGTTCTATGTTTGATTGATATGATTGTTTATAGCAGCAAAGGATGATGTTCATAAGAAGAATAACGAACAACAACAGCAACATTAGAATATAAGGGTTTTGGTGTGAAGGTTTAAGGAATGGAAGAGAATAAACCCTAATTCATGGGTTTGATTAGTGTTGTCAAGATAATCCTTAGTACTGGTAAGTCATATTCGCGTTAATACTGCTACATGTGAATATTAGTACTGCTTATGATAAAAGGAGGTTTATACTGGTGATGGACGTGGTTCGTGTGTATGGGCATGAGAAAGTAGGAAGTTAATGCTATTTGGCTTCCATGAGTTAGTACAATACTACTGCTCCTATTAAACAATGAAGCAAAAGAAAGCACGTGAAATGCTACTATTACATGTTATACTGTTCAAGTACAAAGTAATGTTGTTTGCACATGAAAAGCAAAATAGGTATTGTTTGAGTATAATATTAAAAGGTGAAGCACTAGTAGGCTTATTAATGTTCGCACATGGATTTTGAAATATATGTTCGCACAAGGAAGCAAAGGATGATGAGTAGAGAGCAATAAAGGAAACAAATATATCCTATTCTATAAATCGTTATTGATATACAATTGGTTTTTGGAATTGGTGGAATTTAAGATATAAAATTGTTTCTTTAACAGAATATTCTTTGAGATATTACTACTATTTGGGCTCTCAAAGAAAAATTAGTGCTGCCTATACAAAGATTAATGTTGCTAGTATTGTTGGTTAATACTGTTGGATTTGCTGTTTCTACTGCTAGCATATAGCAGTTAATACTGCTAGGTCATTTCTAGTAGTTAATACTGATCGTACACATTAGTACTGCTGGGCTTGATTTTTAGTACTGCCAAAGTACTTTCTACTGCTATCATTGTCTGATGTTGGACAACAGACGCGTTTAGATCTCGGATAGAACTGTTTTTTAACAGCAGTTTATTATTATTGATTTTGTGGCTCGTTTTGGAGATTATTTGAAGAAGTGATTACGAAGACAGTTGATTATTGCTTATTTGATGTTGTAGTAGATTTGCACAGATGCGTGCTCTTATCATATTTAAAGTTGTGGTTGGCTTTTAAGATAACTTGTTCGTGCTTACAATGGTGTGACGAAGACTTGTCAAAATCTAGCAAAGGTGTGTGATTTTTCTTATGGTGCTCAATGCTTACATTTGCTATCACTTAGTATGTGTCTCATAGAAGATGAGGATTTTGTCAAGAGGTTGCGGTCTACTTATATTTCATAGATTTATTTATAAGTTCGACGTCACGTGGATAGTGCAAGACATAAGACACAAGTTTAGGAGATTCAACTTCTTCATCAAATTCGTTATACTTGATTTTCTTCATCTGTAATCAGTACATAGAGCCTACAGAGTTCGAGATTCAAGAGATGGTAAACATATTGGTTTCAGGGGAAGCTTATTGATTAAATGTTTAACCATCTACATGCACCACTTGAGGGGATGTGTTTACAAGTTGCATATCTACAAGAAGACCCCTATTGGATGATTACAAAAAGGGGAAGAACGATATAAAGATATGATTTGCAGCTTATTATGTGTGGTGACATAGTCAAGGATTCTAATTCTTATCTTAAGTCAAGGGGAAGCATTGAAGATTTTGTTTCATTCAGGGAGATGATTACATCTAAACTTCAGGGGAAGCTTTGGCTTTATGATGAAGTTCGTACGAGAGTTTGTTTGTTTTGTCATCATCAAATAGGGGAAGATTGTAGGGATTCTTGATTTGATGAGACAAAGTGAATAAAAGAATGAAACAAGAAGGACCAAAATTGTCATCATGAAGTTCTACAAGATGTAGAAAAAAATAAAGATTTGGTCAAAATAAGATAAGAATGAATATTAATAAGAAGATTATTAATTGATTCTCTCATTAATATATTAATTAGTTTCCTTGTAAGCCTAGGACTCCTTATGCTATAAAAGGAGGTCCAGGCATTTAGAAAAAGACATCCAGAAACATAAAGTCGACTGATGAGAGTCAAATAGTAAAGGTGTGTGTGTGTACACCATAGTTAGTAGTTAATTAGTAATAGACATATTATAGATGTCTATGTAGTAATTAGTAACCCTAAATTATAGTAGTTGGGGTAATAGGGAAAACGTATGAATGAAAAACCTTGTTCATAACATTGATGTTCTTGTTTATTCTGCTGCATATTATGTTATTCAATGTTATTATATCCTAGATGGGCAAATCGATTCTCAACAAAATCACTTCATTAGTGATTGTCCCAAACACTCCTTCGGTAATCAAAAAGCATTTGTTGTCAGGTGTTGGAGCGACAGTGGAGATGACTCCAAGAAGGAAGAGACATGTCTCATGGCCTAATCAAATGAGGTATAATCCGACACTCCTTACTATAGTAGTTCATCCTTACATAATGAGTCAAGGCAAGATGAGTATGACAAACTTTGCAAAATTAGTCTTAGAATTATTAATAAAAACAAACACCTAAAAGCTAAAAAAGAATCATTAAAAAGAGATTTTTCTGAACTTAAATCTAAAGTAGAACAACTGGAAAGAAACAAGGAAATAAGTCATGAATGTGAGTCATGTGACAAACATGTAATTAAAATAAGCTCACTGAAATTAAACTAGCTAGTTTCAAAAATAGTAGTTCATCTTTGCGGAAAATAGTCGAAATGCAAAAACCGTTAAAAGATAAATATACATTAGGATACACAGAGGATATACCGTCTACTAGCACTAATAAAATCAAAAATTTGGGTCCTCAAATTGACAAAATACTCTCTGTAGAACCGACGACGCTGGTTCCCTCTGCAACAGAACTGGCTTGTTCTGACAAACATAACCGGCTGTCTACAGCAGATACAAAAAATATAGAAAAAGCTAAAATCTTAGGAAGTAACTTTGTAAAGAAAAATGACTCGGTAGTAATAACTGGAAATCCTACCCTAAGCCTACCTAAGAGTAACAAACACCACCTATTTTAAAACTTGGTCAAGGCCATGGAAAAAATAGGATCCAAACGCCCCATAAAACAACCCATGGGAGACCAAATGTCTTATATCCTAAAATAAACTATCATCAAGTTAGTTGGAACTATGGAACACAACAAGAACAACAGTTCTAACCACCTATGTATTATCAGTGGGGTCCTTATCCTCCATTTCCATATATGGATCAACCAAATGGTATGCATAACACTAACGGACCCATGAAATATTAGGGACCAAATGCTTGAGTTGTTTAATGATTCTAGGTACGTCTAAAAGTCAATCTTAAACCGGATGAATAGATCAAAGATAGTGGTTGCACAGAACACATAACGGGAAACAAAGATCTCTTCTCATCCTACAAGGCCATAGACGGAGGTAATGTAGTATTTGGTGGTAACACCAAAAGCAAGATCGTCGGGAAAGGTACAATTTCTCATAACTCGCTCACTATTCATAATGTTAGCCACGTAGAAAATCTTAGTTTTAACCTTCTTAGTATAGGTTAAATATGCGATAAAAAATGCAAAGTATTATTTAGTGAAACCGGTAGCGAAATAATTAAAGACAACATAACCATAGGAAAATGAATTAGGAAAAATGGGCTTTACATAATGAAAATGGGGAACTCACCAAAAGAAACTCTTTGTCTAGCTTTAATAGATGATACTTCGACCTTATGGCATCGAAGATTGGGTCACGCCAATATGCGACTTTTACAATCGCTATCATCTAAAGAACTAGTTAGAAATTTTCCAAAACTAAAATTTGAAAGACATTTTCGTGACGCTCACGTCAGAAAATAAGTACACGAAATCCATAAGGCAAAAAACATGGTTTCAACTACTAATTGTCTAGAACTTTTACATATGGACTTGTTTGGTCCGTCGGCCATTCAAAGTTACAGAGGAAACTTCTACACTTTGGTCATAGTCGACGACTATTCAAGGTATACATGGACAAGATTTTTGAAACACAAAAATGAAGCTTTTGATCACTTTGAAATATTGAGCAAAAAGATTCAAATTCAAAAGGGTTCCCTCATTATATCAATACGTATGGATCATGGCTGGGAATTTGATAATGAAATACAATTTGGAAACTTTTATGATGCTAACGATATCACTCATAACTTTTTGGAACCCCATACTCCATAATCAAATGGAGTAGTAGACCGTAAAAATAGAACCTTACAAGAAATGAGTAGAACAATGCTAAATGAACAATCAATTCCTCAAAAGTTTTGGTGTAACGCCGTTGACAGCTCGACCTACATTTTAAATAGAATTCTTGTTAGACCTTTCCTTGAAAAAACTCCTTATGAGCTTTTCAAAGGTAAAAAGCCCTCCTTAGAACATTTTAAAGTTTTTGGTAGTAAATGCTTTATTCTTAATACCAAAGATTATCTAACAAAATTCAACCCTAAATCAACCGAATGTGTATTTCTAGGATACTCTCCTAATAGTAAAGCTTATGTAATTTTAAATAAAGAAACCATGAGAGTAAAAGAATCTCTCAATGTAAAATTTGATGAAAGTCCTCCTCCTAAATCACCACCTTTAGTAGATGATGACATTCTTAAAAATGATGTCATAGAAAATCAAGATAAAGCCTTAGAAATCAAGGAAAATAAACCATTAAACAAAGAAATCACAAACATCAAACACTCTAAAGATCATCTCTTAGAAACTATCATAAGAGGTTTAATGAAAGAACTCTAAGATCTCAAGTTCAAAATCAAAGCAACTTCTTTTGTTTCGTTTCCACCGTAGAACCCAAAAATGTTAAGGAAGCCATACAAGATGAAATTTAGACTATGGCTATGTAAGAAGAACTAAATCAATTTAAATCAAATGATGTATGGAGTCTTGTTCCCCCGCCTAAAAACCAAACCATCATTGGTACAAAATGGGTCTTTAAAAATAAACTCGACGGAAGCGGTGTTGTTTCTAGAAATAAAGCAAGACTAATCGCACAAGGGTACAATCAACAAGAAGGAATAGACTTCGATGAAACCTATGCCCCCGTGGCAAGATTAGAATCTATAAGAATCCTTCTTGTGTATGCTTGTGCTCACGACTTCAGGCTTTATAAAAAGAAGCCAAAAGTGCTTTTTTAAATGGTTTTATAAATGAAGAAGTCTATGTCGCTCAACCTCCTGGATTCATAGATTCCAAAAAACCCAACCACGTTTTCAAACTTAAAAAGGCCCTATACGGTCTCAAACAAGCACCCAAAGCTTGGTATGATAGACTTAAGGCCTTTCTCATTGATCATGAGTATAGCATGGGATTAATAGATAACACTTTATTTACTAAGAAAAGAAACTCACATATCATCATCGTTTAAATCTATGTGGACGACATCATCTTCGGATCAACTTATCAAGAGCTTTGCAATGATTTCTCAAAAATCATGCACGATGAGTTTGAAATGAGCATGATGGGTGAATTGAATTTCTTCCTTGGTTTACAAATCAAACAACTAGAAGATGGAATCTTTTTCAACCAATCTAAATACGTCAAAGAAATGCTAAAAAAATTTGGCCTTGAGACTCCAAACTAATCAAAACTCCTATGTCATCCGACACCAAGCTCACTCATGATGAAGACGGGGAACCCATCGAGGATACTAAATATCATGGCATGATTGGCAGTTTACTTTATTTAACGGCCAGTCGCCCGGACATCATGTTTAGTGTTTGTCTTTGTGCCCAATTTCAAGAACCACCTAAATCTTCCCACCTTGAAGCCATAAAAAGAGTCTTTAGATACATCAAAGGTACGTCCCATCTAGGCTTATGGTATCCTAAAGAAACCGGTTTAGAAACCATTGTCTACGCTGATTGCGACCATGCAGAAGACTATGTCGATTGCAAAAGCACTAGTGGTGTATGTACATTCATGGGTTGTTGTCTCACATCATGGTTCTCCAAGAAAGAAACCGCCCTAGCCATCTCAACCACCGAAGCCGAATATGTTTCAGCCGGTAAAGCTTGCCAATAAGCCTTTTGGATGAAACAAGCTCTAGTAGACTATGATATTAAATTAAATGACATACCCGTTCTTTGTGACAATAAAGGAGCAATAGACCTAAGTAAAAATCATGTTCTTCACTCTCATACCAAACATATAGAAATTCGACATCATTTCCTTCGTGACAATGTTCAAAAAGGGAATATCACTATTGAAAAAGTCGCCTCTGAAGATAACATAGTCGACATCCTAACCAAACCCCTTAGGAGAGAACCCTTCAACCTTCTTAGACTAGGACTCGGGCTCATGCAACCAAATGCTTAAGATAAACATTTTTTTTAGTCAAAACATTTTTTTAGTAATACAAATAAAAAACATTTTTTGTCATGCCACTTGAACGTATACAAAGAAACACATGGTCAATATGTCATTTCAAACACGTTCAATTATGGCTATATTAAAAGGAGACTTAGGGTATTTCTTAAAAATATTTTTTGAGTCGAGAAAAACCGCATCTCCAACATATCAAAAATACAATTTTAGTTCGGCAATTCCGTTGGTTTCAAAGCCGGTTCTGTTCTGCCTATAGCACCAGTAGAACCGGCAGTTGTGTACTACATTTTCAAATATGAATTTTTTCCTTCATTCTTTCCGTCCCAATCATATCTATCAGCTATTGGGCATAGAGGTTGACTATAAGACAAATCCAATGATTAGATTTTCTCCTAATAAACAAGCAATGCATTAAACACCATATTTTTTCTTCTATATATAGAGTTATTCCTAGCTCCCATATTAACTTAAAAGATCAAGAAAATGCCTAAGGACAATAAGCTTAATCTTAAGAGAACCGCTAGAATTAGTGTCCGACCATGTTGTTTTAACAATCCTCGAACATCGTCACCACCTTATCAACCTCTTTCACCTCCAACAAACTATGTCTTGACACCTCCGCCAACTTCTCCAACTTCTATTCCACCTCTCTTACCGATCATCTCTCTGGCAACCTCCAATAGCAATCTTTTGCTCACTCTAAAATCAACACCCCCACCATTGACCTCACCACCTCTGGCACCAACTCAACCTTCAAAACTCACATCACTATTAGCCATCAATCTTGATCCTATTGAACTTTTATTCTCTACTCCTCCTACTTCTCCTCAAGCTTTTCTTTACTCATTCAAAGAACTTCCACCCTCAATAACTAATCCTCCTCTTCCTCGGCCATCATTTGACACCATTGAGCGTATAGCTAACAATCCACCTCCCATTCCACCCATTGATTTAAGCTTTCCTTCTCCCACTCTGGACATGGAACCACCTCTTCTACCATTTCCACCACATCTTTCACCTAATCTACCCTCGATCAACCCACCACTTCCGCCATTAGGACCTAACAATCCTTTCCCCATGCTAACTCATGAAATGTATTATGAGCATTAACAATGAACTTAAGCCCTCATCGACAACTTCCAAGGGGAAATGAGATTCATTTTCAACTACATTTTTGATCGCCTCAATGTTCTTTCGCATAATTTTTAGAATAATATTTAGAAGTAGAATAAAATAGTTGATTCGCTAAAGAATCTCTTGTTATCTTGTAATGTCCTTTATGTTCTCCTTTCTATGAATAAATATTTGTCTTGCTTCCAGCTTTGAACCAGTTAATAATGTGTGATCTTTCAAAATTGTGACTATAATTCGAAGAATTTGACTTTCCAAAAGTCAGCCAGTTTTTTTCCGATAACAATCCGGTTCCATTCAAGGAACAGAACCGGCAAGCCAGTTCTATAGAAGCAAACTTTTGGTTTATGTCTACTAAATTTTCTTTTGTATGTATCAACATAGCAAGGGGGAGCATATACCATCCTATTTAACTTATTTGTTTTGCAGATTTTTATGCACCTCTCAAGGGGGAGCTTACCGATTACACTAGAATCAGCAAACCTAGGTTAACCTATTCCGTCTTTTTGTTTCAACAAAATAGGGGAGAAGAACAAGTGATTTTAAATAAATCTCAATCTAATGAAAATCAGTCTTTGTATTTTAAATCATTACATTTTGTCATCAACAAAAAGGGGGAGATTGTTAATACAAATAAACCCATAAAATATGCTTATTTCTATCTCACGACCTTCCTAGTTTTATTGATGACAAAACATAAAGAAACATCATGTTAAAACCATCTCTAAAAACATAAGCTTTTAGAAAATCACAAAGTATCATAAAAAATGTGTATGCATTATTTTATGTAAACCTAAACTATACACAAAATGCTTTCTAACTTCTCTATTATTTAAATCGTTCATGACCTAATCAAATGCAGCAAATCCAAGGATAATCTTACAAGATTTCACATGATCTCTCAAGATTTTACAAATCAAAATTCAGATTTGGTTACTGTAGGCCGGTTCCATTGATGTTGGCCGCCGGTTCCATTCATCAACAAAACCGGCATAACCGGGCTACAGTACTTTTCTTGGCTATAAATACCAAGCCGTTTCTCATGTTTTCACACATCTTCTCACTTGAAAATACTCTCTAATCATCTAATCTTTCTCTCTACTTTTGTATAGTTTCCTTTAGCATTTTGTAGGTAATTTACTTCAAAGAAGAAAATTGCCAAACATCTATTTGAGACGATCAAGTTTCAAGCATCTTGTTTCGCATATCCATAACATCATCAAGATCACATTACTAAGTCTTGAACATCATATTGTAGTTGTTAGTTACATTTATCATTGTAAATCAAGTGTAGTAGTGTTGGTGTGATTCTACCGTGTAAAGAATCTGGTATTTAGCTTTGTACTGAAAAAGAGGTATAAGCAACGTTGTTAGGCTTCTCCACCAATTGAAAGGAGTATGATGACTTGTGTTTAACTCTCAAGTAGGTAACTCGGGGAGTGGAGTAGGGCAAGGAAGGTGTCCTTGTAGCTGAACCACTATAAATACTTATGTCTTGGTTATCTCTTTCTAACTCTCCATTTATTTTTTTTCATAGTTCTTACGTCATATACCAATACCAATATCACAATCATTTCACGTATAGTTTCAAACAATTGTTTTTAAAAGGTAACAATTAATCAAGAAAACTATTCAAACCCCTTCTAGTTTTCTACACATCCTTTAGGAAGTGGATTCATAAAGTCATCAGTATCAATAAGGTACTTAATCGACCACACATAACACCTTTTCTCATAGATAGTAAACTTGCTAGAACCAATATATTCTCTACGAACAAGAAGCAAACACCTATGTGACTCAAACAGTTTCCCTTCCAGATGCAACATGTGAGGTATTTGTATGGTTATTATCATTGGAAGCATATTGCCATAAGACTTGAAGAATTTTCTTCCCTGTTGCAAGCCTTGAGAGATTTGTATGGTTGTTATAATTGGATGTTCATGGTATTTAATATTTAACTTGTAATGCGTAAGCTGTCTATTCTCACTTTTTTACGAATGTAAGGCATTATTCTAATAGATTGCACTGTCAAAATGTACAAAAAGAAGTAGTTAAACCGCTCCCTGCACAGGATCCAATTGCATGTCTCTGAAGAGTAAATTTGTATAACAATCTTAGAAGAGTTGCATCCAGCACGCACCACTTTGTAGTAAGGTGATTCTGTAGGTTTAAATGCCAATCTCAATCTAGCACATCCATAAAAAATTGAATCATCATGCGCGTAATCTAGTTGCGGAAGCATTTTAAACACATTAGTAGATGGATTATATAGGTAATCAAAAGGATCCCCCCCCTCAATTGATACACAGAAGCAAACCATTTCAAGACTGCAAGATGTTAACATTATCAACTGCCTCAATGAAGCCCAGAGTGAATGAATTATCGATAGTATATTTTTTTGACTTAAATCTGGGATCTAACGAGACAAAATCACAATGAAATGAAGATATAATGTGATTAACAAAAAGACCAACAGAAGGATCTAGGTTATGGATCTGGATGCATTTAAGGGTGAAAACAGGGGATGTGAGAATGGTTAGTCATTGTTTTGAAATGCATGTAAAGAGATGAATACAGAGAATAGGTAATCGGATTAAGATTTTAGTTAAAAGGTCGTCGTTAGTAAGGACTTTATGTGGTGGTGCATAGGTTTTTTGAGCATGTATGTTGCGCTCTTCTGACATCATCTCCAATATCTAGTGAACTTTTGATGAAGTGAACTTTTAGAGAAGAGTTAATATTGTTGGTTGTGGATGACTTAATTTATGGTTGTTGTAGTATGTTTGACTACATTTACCCTTAAATAACAAAACCAAGATGAGTAGATGACAAGCTAAAACCAAGTTGTGAGGGACGAAATTTGCAATCATAGTGTATTTTCATTTTCACCAGTTAATATGAAGAGTTATGACGTTTCTTTCATCCCTTAACTTTTGGATATTATTTCATATATTGTCCCTAAACTTAGTATTCCATATTGTATATTTTCTCGCCAATTATACACATTAAATGCGATGTATCAAGCCGTGTGAGAAACTATACACATTTGGCTTTGGATTGGATCGTCAACTGCATTTACTTTCCTTTGTTGATATTTAAGGGGTGATACCCTTATCGATTATGCTGGTATTAATGGTATTAATATCTCATTAATATTACATTGATATTTTTCAGGGTATATGTTTTACTCACTGTTTTTTTGTTCAAAGGAAATAAGACTCCCCCATGTTGTTAGTCAACATGGTTTTAATGTGTGTTCCAAAATATTTAACATTCAGTCTGTTGATCCCAAACTATGATTGATTCTTTAGCTTGTAAAGAATATGTTACCTCGGATAAATCTAAAATAGCAATGGTAGAAACTTGTATGTATATTAAAGAGTATGTGAAATCTACTCTTTAATACTAAGAAGAACTATAAATGTAACAGTAAATATGATTGAACAAAGATGTAACAAAAAGCTTCAATATTATTAAGATCAATAATATGAGTACTTTGTCTACTACTAGGGTTTACAACCTTGAAGCTGTGCATGCAAATCTATGAAATCACATTTAACATCATAACCTAGGATCTTCTTTTATACACCAAGGAGTCCTTTATAAGATAACTACAAATCTTCTATAATTCCAATCTTATATGCATATCTTTCTAACTAAATAGAATATACACAGAATAAGTCAATACATATCTCTTCACACTTCTTTATCTCTTGAGCAGTCTTAAGTCTTTATGCAGCAGTCTTAACTCCTTTAGCAGTGCTAAGTTAGTACTGGCAGTACTAACTTTCTTCTAGCAGTACTAACTAGTTAGTACTGGCAGTTGTAATCTTGAGCGGTACTAAGTCTTTGGCTTGGCAGTACTAAGTGTAAAGACCTTTAATTTCCAACAATCCTCCCCTAAACTTATGATTTACCACCAAATCATTAAGCTTCTTGAATTAAACCTTGAGAGGATTCTTCCAAACACTTTACCTTCTTGGTCTTTCAGCCATCATGAATATCTTCCTAAGACGTTCTCTGGATATCTCATTATTTTATTCCACCAAAAGCTTTGCTACCAACATCTATGTAAGAACACATCTTGACAAAGGATACTCCTTCTCTACTAGCATGTAGATGTCAATTCCATCCTTTGTAGATACATGATGCACTCCACATGTATCATACAATCTCCATGTTATATCATGAACATGTTTCTGAGACTTCCATAACTCATCATCAACATCAGGTTTAAACAATCTCTTCAACTCTACCCAGAGATCAATTTCTTTATCTTTTGTAGGATCTGTTGAGTTGAACCTTTCTTGAACCAGACTCCATAGTTTGACTAAATCATCTCTGTTAAAAGACTTTAGCATATCTTCAAAAATCTGATATACCTCTGTATGATTACCTACCTTGATGATTTTCTAATACATTCTTGAATCTTCAGTGTAAACCTCCCAGTCAATGATTGGATATTTGGTTTGCAGAGCTTCAACATTCATCCCTTCTTCTGGAACTATGATCATCAATTGTTGTGGTTCTTCTTGTGATAGTTCATCATCTTCTTTCTCTTTTGATTCTTTAGCTAGTTTTGAGTTTTCACTAGTCTTTTGCCTCTTAGAACTCCTTTGATCAAGTTTTTTTTCTGCATCCCTCTTTGAACTTCTAGCTGCTAACTCAAGAACTTCTCTTCTAATTTCAGTCTCCATTGGTACAAAAGCGCCTACTCTCCTTATTGTTGCTTCAAACAAATTCTTGAGCTCATCAAAAGAAAGTCTATTTAATTGTTGTAGAGTATGACTTCCTATATGCTTGATATACTTAGACATATAAGTTCTCTGTTGCACTTGTGTGAGTGGCTTGTTCCTCCTTTCTTCAGCTCTTTATTGGGTAAAATATCTTTTTCTCTAGTTGATAAGTTCTGCAAGCAGTCTTGCTTTTTCAGCTTCAGAGTATTTTTTTTCTTTCTTCTGCTTATATCCTTTGTGCTAGCTCTTCATTAGCTTCAACTGTAGCTTGTATGTCTTCCCATTCTTTAATATTGAAAGAGATAGCTTCTTCATGCACCCTGGCAATCATCTTCCTTTCTTTTTCATTAAGTTATTCTTGCAATCTTATGGCTGCTTCATAACCAGCTCTTTCTTGTCCTTGCTGCAACTTTGTCTTAGTTTGCTCTGGCTCAGATTCATCCATTTTAGCCTTACCTTTGTCTTTGGCTGCATTCCTCCTAATATACACTAGTGTCTCTGTAGTACTAATGTATTCAACAGTAGAAACTCTTGGAGGGTTGGCAGTACTAATAGAAGCACCAGCAGTAGTAACTACTGCACCAGTAGTACTAACATCATTAGCAGTATACACTTCAGTTTCAAACTCCATTTCTTATCCATGCCTCCTTTGAATCTCTGCATCATGTTGTACCAATGTAATATCAGGATCTTGATCAATTTCATCTATCTTCCTCCCCTGTTTGGAAGAATCTTTTGAATCCTCTTCATCATCTAAAACCATAATCTTTGCTTTTCTAGCTTGGTTGGACTTGACAGTTTTCTCTAATTTCTTTACCTTTTTAATAAGTTTGGTATAAACAGCACTATATACCTTCTTTGTTTGCTTCAAGTCTGCCTCCAAGCTCTCCACTTTCTTAGACAATGTTGTACATAAAACCGTCAATTCTAGAAGTGTCATATTGCCCTCATCACTTCCAAGTGTGTGAACTCTTGGGAGAGGTGAATCATAGGACTGTGTAGGTACCCTCTCAGATCAAGTCTGAGCAATGGATCCCCTATGGCTTCTTAGCACCTAGGACTACCACCTACACCAATTCCCTAAGGAAAAGGCACATTAGGTATTGTCATAGATTAGATCCTATTAACGTTACCACTAGCCTGCTCTACATCTTAGCTAGCAGCAGTAGTGGTAGCCCTTTCCACTCTGTCATCCTACTCCTCATAGACAGCCTTATCTGCTACATTGGGTATAGGCTCACTAGTCTAAGGTAACTCAGTGACCTGGTTTAAGGCTTGCCTAGGTGTTTGAGTCTTTTGGTGTGATGATGATACAACATTAGGAATTAGTTCTTCAAGAGTAGGTTGCGCAGTAGAAGATAGTGGTTGGGGTTCAGAGGGATGTCCTGAACCTTCACCTTCTGCTGCTTGAATTTCTATCATACATGGAAACAAAGGTGTGTGTTCCCTAGAAAAATCTCTTTTCATATTGCTAAAAAGTTTTAGAGTTAAAGCAAGAGAAATATAATTTCTGTTGTGGGGATTAAGAAATCTTTTGTTCTTGTCTAAAAATATTTGAATAAATCTTGGATACATTAAAAATTTATATTTACTATCTAAGTTTTTCACCATACCTTCAAAAATAAATTTAGAAAAGTTAAAAGTTATGTTTTTGGCCAAGCAAATAATAGTAGTTGCTATGTTGCTACTAAATTATTCCCAAGAAGTTTTCTTTGGGCTGAGACAGTGTAGGATGGTATGGATCAAAAATCTCTATTGAGGGGAAAATTTGCCTTTTTGAAAAGTTAGTTTATCATCAGTTGAAACATATCCAACATATCCTATCAGTGAGAGTTGAGCAAAAATTGCAGTAGTTGGCAAAACACTAATACCATCTACATCTGCTAATTGGAGATGTATCCTAACAGATGCTTTAGTAATAGTGAATTCTTTGCCATCAACTGTGGCAGTTATTTATTGTTCTCCATTATCAACTGTTCTAAAAGTAGCAGTCTGCTAAAACTTTTCGATTAGAGAAACATAGATAGTAGGATTCTTAGTAAGAGCATACCTTATATAACTATCATTGAGAAAATCTACTATCTCTTGGAATCCTTCACTCCAGTTGGATTCTTTAGATAAGAAACCATGTTGTGTTTTTTGCAGAATTCCAAATTCGCCATTAGTGAATGAGTTATGATAAGGGTTCTGGGTGAATGTTCGTTAATAAGAGTATGAGAGTTTGGCAAAGTTAATTGAGATTTTGTTGGGATCTTAGATTTGATGATTACAAAACTACATATGCACAAATGAAGAAAGATGAAACAACAAGGACTTAATGTGAAATATTAAGTTAGCTTTCTATGTAAGCTAGGTTTTCTTATAAACCCTCTATATAAAGGGTCATAGGCGTCTGGTAGAAGGCACCCATCATAGTTAGATCGCTCCAATGAGATTCTAATAGTTAGCTTATTAGTTTATTTAGTAGTTAGTTTATTAGATAGTTGGTGTAGCCTCATTTATTCTAATCATATATAATGAAGGCTTCAACGTTCGGTTAAAACCTTAATTGATAGTATTGCTTTCTTATTATTTCGCTGTGCATTCAATATTATCTGTAAAACTATCCTAGATGGGTTAAACGATTCTCAACATGTGGTATCAGAGCAGGTTGCTCTTGATATCTAGGATTATACAAGGTTAATGTATCGAATTGGCGAAGAAAAGAAGGTATCAAATTCTGTTTTCTTTTTTGGTAAATTGCTCTAATTCGATATTAACCCTAATTCGGCAATGAATGATTTTTGGTTCCATGATTCAAGAATTCGTGTAATTATGTACATCATAAGGGGATCATGGGTTTTAGGGTTGATTCATACTATTATTGTTTGATGAAGATGGCGTAATCAAGAAACCCTAATTTTTCTAGGGTTTTTCATATAAATATTCATTGTGTCTGATTGTGTCAAAGGTCACGTTTCTGGTGCTTTAATCTTTTGTATTGAAGCCTTACTGATTTGATTCACTGGTCTTCATAAGCAATTGGTTTCGTTGTCATGATTATCAAGAAGGATTTTACGTTGCTATTGCTATATCAGATATTTTGATTTGTTATCTTCTTGAATGTGATTTAACTGATGATGCGACTATTTGGGTTTCACAACACCATGTATCTGATGCTTAATCATGTTCCTGCTGCTATGGTTAATTGTGTAACAGCAGGTTTCAATGGCTTCAAATTCAATACAAGATTGATTAGGGATTATTCGTTTGAAACCCTAACTATTGTTGGTGACGTTCGTATGGAGACAAAGAGATTTGATATTAAGAAAGAAGATCTTTTATAATCTGTTATAGCGAATTAGGATTTGTTTTAAAGATAGAAGATATGGCTAAAAGAAAAATGTGATTCTGATTGAATATGCATGTGCTAATAATGTATGGTATTACAACTGCTATTGGGCCATAGATGATAGTAATACAACTGTTGGGCTTAATGTGTTGTGAACAAGGAATTTTTATACTGCCAAGAGAACACATTGTACTACTCACGTGATGAAACACAGTTTATTACTACTGTTGGGCTAAAAGAAGGTATTGTTCAAATACATATATGCATGTTACTTTGGTACTGTTTAAGTATAGTGATATTGGGTTATTCAGTGGAAGAAAATATTAATGTTGCTGTTATACTACTGTGTTCGTCAATGATTAAGAAGTTTGTATTAGGCTTCAACAATATTTTTATTGTTATAAAAGATGGGTAAGGAATGCAGGTGACAACAATATGATCGAGCAAAGTGAAGGTTTATGTTGTTTATACTTTTTGCTTCTCTAGGGAATTAATATTGTTCGCAATGTTTAATATTGCTTGTCATGAGTTAGTATCGCTCGAATTTTTCATAGGGTTGCAACGGTTCAGTGACAGAATCTGTGTTGCTAATTGTTATGGGAGGAAGGAGTACTTATATTATATAACAACTCAGAATTTCCATCAACCTATTTTACTATGATCACAATTGTACGGGGAAATTTTTCGCTTTATTACATTACTTGCATTGTCAATATCTTTATCCGATATCAAGACAGTACTTGGTTTTTGGATGGATTTAGATCTTGGACAGAACTATTTTTCAAATAGTTTATTCTTATTGATTTTATGGCTCATTTTTGGAGAATTTATTTGAAGATGTGATTACGAAGACAATTGAATATTGCTTATTTGATGTTGTAGTTGAGTTTCACTGATGTGATTGATTCTTCTCATACTCTAAATGGACTTACAACAGTTTGAAGATAACTTGCTTGTTCGTTACAATAGTGTTGCGAAGACTTGTCAAAATCTAGCCAAAGGTGTGTGATTTGTCTTATAGGTGCTCAATGCTCTCATTTGCCATCACTTAGTATGTGTCTACATAGAAGATGATGATTTTCGTTCAAGAGAGTGGCGTTATACTTATATTTCACAGACATTATTTATAAGTTCGACGTCACGTGGATTGTGCAAGACATAAGACCAAAATAGTTTGGAGATTTTCTTCTTCTTCATCTCAAATTTGTTATATTCAGTTTTCTTCATCAGTAATCACTACATTGATGTAACACCCCAAATCTGGTTGCAGCGGAATGTGATATCGAGGGCTTACTCATAGATCATAGCACAAGATTGAGAATGACCCAGCTAAAGTGTCGTTTAAAAGATACATTGGATTTTAACAAATATTGTTCATTACATAAGCTCATGGCTTACAATTGTTCGGACAACATAAGTAAGATTTCGGTTATAACAAATATCCTAAAATGTAATGCTCCCTAAATCTTTAGTATTAACTATTCTCCAAAGAGTGACCCCTAATGTATCTTGGGCACCTCGCTGCCTTATTGACTGAGAAAACTATGCTTAAACGTCAACATATAAGTTGGTGAATTCAACATGTTTATGTAAATAAAATTGTAGGGACCGCAAGCTTTCAAGTGTATGAATTATAGCAAACTGATTGCACTCACATCAAAAAAAGTTAATAATGATTTCCTAAGCTCATGACATCGAAGTTCGACGTATATGAATGCAATAAATTGCCAATAAATACCCCTGAATGATGTTCTAACCTGCAACATCCCAAATCCGACATGGTATACGTTTGTTGTCCGGCAAACCGGCACAGTGAGCGCTACTCCCAAACGGGGACGTCAATTCCAAATAGATCTATTTATAACATTCGCGCTCGCAATCTAGCAATTGATAATTCCATTGATGAAAGGGCTCAGGTGGTTTCTCGCGACTTAGGCAAACAGTTACTTAGGCAAACACGTAATCATAGTATAAAATGTACACTTGCGTCCAATTTGTAAAACAAAGCATGTTCTCACCCCAAAGATGTAAATCATTTAAATAATTGTAAAGCATGGGGTTATGAACTCACCTTAGTAAATAGTCCTCTGAAAATGATAATAGATATCCATGTATGAATCACATCGTTAAATACCTAAGTAAATACGGCTAGTCTTAGTCTACAAATTTAGGCTAAAGACTCAATGTATAAACTATAATAAATTGCTAGTTTATATATACTTTTATCACTTGTGTGGTGGTGTACATGTTTAATGTATTTGAAATTGTTTGATGGCTCTTGAGAAGGTATACGATCTCACACGTTCTAGTATATACATATAGATGTTATTAATAAACATTCGTATTTATTAAATCGTAGGTTAACTTGTATATTATTCGAATGTAATTCGTCTGATATGATAAGTGTTTATGAAATCACTTTTGTTTATAAAATACCCTTAGGTTTTCTATAATTACAAAATAGTCCCTCTAGTTTATGAAAATGTAACATTTACACTTTAGACCCTTAAGTTTTCACTTGTACATGTTTAGTCCTCCAACTTTACAAAGTTTACACTTTAGGTCCTTATATGACCCATAAATCCCTAAAGTTTCAGAAGTAACCAAAACAGTCCCTTAAGTTCTAAAACAGTGTATTGATAGTTTTAAACCTTTAAATTTCAAAATTGACACTTTTAGTCCCTTAACTTGTAAAAATCGCATTTTAACTCCAAGTAAGTTCTAACAAGTGGCATTATGTTTCATTAAGTTCCAATAATTCATATAAGCTGTTTTTAGCCCATAAATAAGCTCGGATGAGCTTATTTTTGGTTTATCGAGCTTATTGGGCCTTATTGGACCCGTTAAGGTCCAATAAGCCATTTGAAGGTCCAATTAGGATTTTAAAAGCACAAACGCCTTCATTAAGCTTATTTAAGATCGTTAAGTTGAAAATAAGTTTGGTAGAGCTTATTGGAGCTTATTCGAGCTTATTGGGCTTGTGAGCCCAATAACTCAAACCCAAAATATATTTAAAAGGTTTCATTAGTGTTTTAACTTATTTCTTAGACTTATTAAGCACAATGGGGTCTGTTTGCTTGGTCAGCTTATCCAATAAGCTAATAAGCTCGTTATTGGGCTTCTTAGGCCTAATAGGAACCCGAATAAGGTTTCTAATGGTTAGACTTGGTCCATTAAGGTCCATTAGCTATATTTAGGTCCATTAAGCTCATCAAAGCTGTATAAGCTTACCAATAAGCTGTTTGAGCTTATTGTAGCTTGTTAGCTCCTGTTAGGCTTAGTCGTGGGCTAGTAAGCTTGATAAGGGTTTAGCTTGGTTTCTAGATTGTGTCTAGGTTCGTGTTAATTTCAATAAGCATCCTTAGTCCCTAATAAGCTCATAGAGCTTATTAAATAAGCTGTGTCTCTTAGGAAACCACCTGTTGGGCCTGTTGGGCTTCCATAGTGGTTGTTGGGCCCCAACTGACCCGAATATACTCCCTTGGCTTAATAATTTGGTTCTAGGGCTCTAACCATTTCGTTAAGCTCTCGTTAACGTTTATTAATCATTATTTAACACATGCATGCGTTTAAATAGTTATCATACACGTTCCCAAGCCAAGTGGTCTCGTTTTCATCAAATGTTTACGTATAGGATTTGCGTGGTCAAGTAAAACGAACCCATGATCACCATGGTCCTTATTCGTGTATTTTCAAATGATTGTTTAGCCTTAGCTCGATGCTTAATCATGTTTTATTCGTTGTTATCACCACACAAGGTCTTATACGTTTAATATGGGTGCGTGAACCATGCATGGGTCGAGCCAAGCATGTTCTTGTCCACGTACTTTGCTCAACCAAGTTTCACGTGACTTATTAACTAAATTATGAAAGTAACGAATGGAAAAATGACATGAGGAGTTTAGTCGTGACTTACAAAGGGTCCTAGAGTCTTAAGGAGTGTCGTGTAGATAACCCAACACGTTTATATTCACACGCGTATAACCCTAAGCTCCAAGGCTTGTATACCCAAATCCTTAGTTCGTGTTTCCCTCTTCACACCCTTATACTCGATCTTAAATGCACCTTGTGTCCTTGAAATTGAAATGTGGGTCGTGTATGGTTCGGTTTTGATGTAAGCCGAATGAGATAGGGAGAAATGAAGAGGTTTATCTTAGTGAGAGAGTTTGAGAGTTTAGAAATGTATTAAGTGTAGTTGTAAGTGTGTATTTATAGGCAAATGAGCTAGTTAGCTCCTCTTGGTCCTAAACCAACTACAAACGAGCTAGGAGGGGCGGTTTAGAGGTTTCTAGTTAATCACTCATGGTTTTATGCTAAACCACTCAAGTACTACTCTTAATTGCTCAATATTTGTACAAGATATGCTTAGATACTTGAAATCTTATGATTTGTGTGTATATACATGCATTAGCCGGGTATGGGAGGGAAAAAGAGAGACTAAATGGTTTTTAACCATTGTGTAAATGTTAGTTAGGGGACACTAAGTACTAGTTTTAATTACTAGGAGATGTACATGTACTTAGGGATCAATATGAGATTTTCTAGTTAGCTAACACACAAAGGACGAATTTTATGTGGGTTTATCTTACCCATATTCGGCCTTGGTGGTTTATTAACACAATAATTATACAATTTTGTGTTTGAGGATTAAAAGTGGGTATTGGTTTGAGTCTAGGTAAGTCTAGGTATTTCCGGGGTGTGTCCAAAAGTATTTTATTGCGAAACGTAACCCTTTTACGCGACCAATAAAAATAAAATACGCAAAGTTAATAATTATCTTCTTAATAATTATATAGTACTTGGTTGATGTAAACCTTAATTTATTTGATGACCGTTTACATTAAATGATTATTTCTAGTCTACGCGATTTAGCTTAAAAGTTAATTTAAAAGTAAACGCGTATCGGACCAAAATAAATAGTGACGAATAATAGATGTCGTAAAATGACCTGAAATTGAGAAATGTTACAGTCTCCACCCGTTAAAAGAGCTTTGTCCTCAAAGCTTAAGTCCTTGTAGTAGATGACGTAGCCCGGTTTGTGAAAAGCTGTGGGTATTTCTGTTTGAACGAATCTTCACGTTCCCAGGTGAACTCAGGACCTCTCCTAGAGTTCCAGCGAACCTTAACTAATGGTATCCGACTTCGCTTTAATCGTTTGATCTCCCGTTCCATGATTTCAACGGGTTCTTCCACAAACTGGAGCTTATCGTCAACGTGAATTCCTTCTAGCGGCATGACTAATGGTTCATCGGCGTAACATTTCTTCAGGTTGGACACATGGAACGTGTGATGAACTCTGCTCAACTCTTGGGGAAGTTCCAGCTTGTAGGCAACTTTCCCAACTTTGGCTAAAACCTTGAAAGGTCTGACGTATCTTGGATTCAGCTTGCCCCGCTTACCGAATCGTACAACCCCTTTCCAAGGTGAGACCTTGAGCATAACCCTATCCCCAACTTCGAACTCCATCGGCTTTCGTTTCCGATCAGCGTAGCTCTTTTGTCGATCCTGAGCAGCTTGCATCCTTTGCTTGATCAGGACGATCTTTTCCGTTGTTTCTTGGATCAATTCCGGACCAGTCAGTTGAGCTTCTCCAACTTCGGCCCAACACACCGGTGATCGACATTTTCGACCATACAGTGCCTCATATGGTGCGGCCTTTATGCTAGCGTGATAACTGTTGTTATATGAAAACTCAGCTAGTGGCAAATGCTTAACCCATCCCTTGCCAAAATCGATCACGCAAGCACGTAGCATGTCCTCGAGAGTTTGGATAGTTCTCTCGCTCTGGCCGTCAGTTTCTGGATGATATGTAGTGCTCATACTTATGTCTGTACCCAAAGCTTTCTGAAATGATTTCCAGAAATTGGATGTGAATCTCCCGTCACGATCACAGATAATCGAAGCAGGTATCCCGTGTCTTGCTACTATCCTGTTCAAGTACAACCTTGCCAATTTGTCTAATGGATCATTCTCCCTTATTGGCAAGAAGTGGGCAGATTTTGTAAGTCGATCTACAATCACCCAGATGCTGTCAAAACCTTGTGATAACTTTGGAAGCTTGGTGATAAAATCCATCGTGATATTATCCCATTTCCACTCGGGTATTGCTGGTTGTACTAACAGTCCTGATAGCCTTTGGTGTTCGGCCTTGACCCTTGCGCACGTCAAGCACTTGCTAACATAAGCGGCGATATGAGCCTTCATGTTTGGCCACCAATATAGTTTCTTCACATCTTGGTACATCTTTTTAGAACCGGGATGGATAGAGTATTTTGGACTTGTGAGGATTCATGGCATAAATCACGGATCTTAAATCTCCATGGCAAGGTAACAACTCTCCGTGTAAACATAAAGTCGTCGTGTCAGCTGATAGTTCCAACCTTTCCCTGGGTATATCCTTTCTGATCATACCGCCTACATCTTCATTCACAAGATTCTTTGGTTTATGAGCTTCGATCTGAGCTTCTAAAATTCGTTTTAGAAGATTCAAGCCAATAGTCATAACCAAGGCTCAAACCCGCAATGGCTCAATCCGTTCCTTACGGCTCAATGCATCAGCCACTACGTTTGCCTTCCCTGGATGATAACGAATTTCACAATCGTAGTCGCTTAGCAATTCAAGCCAACGGCGTTGCCTCATGTTAAGCTCTTTTTGATCGAGAATGTGTTGTAAGCTTTTATGGTCGGTGAACACGGTGCATCTGGTTCCATATAGATAGTGTCTCCATATCTTTAGAGCAAATATCATCGATCTAAGTTCTAAATCATGAGTGGTGTAGTTCTTCTCATGAACTTTTAACTGTCGAGAAGCATAAGCAATCACCTTCTCTCTCTGCATCAACACAGCTCCTAAGCCCTTGTGTGAAGCATCACAATAGACCACAGAGTCTTCATTTCCTTCAGGTAAAGCCAGAATCGACGCACTGCACAACTTTTGCTTTATCAACTGAAATGCGTTCTCTTCCTTTTCACCCTAGTCAAATTTGATTCCTTTCTGAGTAAGTTTCATCATTAATTTAGCAATCTTTGAGAATCCCTCGATGAATCTTTGGTAGTATCCAGCAAGTCCTAAGAATTGGCGGATCTCCGTTGGTGACCTAGGAGATGCCTAATCTTTGATAGATTCAATTTTGGCTGGATCTACATCTATGCCTCTGCTATCAATGATGTGACCGAGGAATTATACATTCGGAATCCAAAACTTGCATTTTAAAAACTTAGCATACAACTGTTCCTTAAGCAATTCCAAAATTGCCTTAAGATGTTCTTCGTGCTCTTTCTCGTCCTTCGAATAAATCAGTATGTCATCAATGAAGACAATTACGAACTTATCCATGTAAGGCTTGCACACTCGGTTCATGAGGTCCATGAATACCGCAGGTGCGTTTGTCAGTCCGAATTGCATAACCTGGAACTTGTAATGGCCATACCGAGTTCCGAATGCTGTCTTTGGAATGTCTTGCTCTCGTACTCTAAGCTGGTGATATCCTGATCTCAGATCTATCTTCGAATAAATACTAGATCCTTGGAGTTGATTAAATAAATCGTCGATCCTCGGGAGTGGATAACGGTTCTTCACTGTTAGTTTATTTAACTCACGGTAGTCGATGCACATCCTGAATGACCCATCCTTCTTTTTGACAAACAAGACTGGGTCTCCCCAAGGTGAGGAACTAGGCCTTATGAATCCTTTGTCGGAAAGATCTTGTAATTGTTCAGATAATTCCTTCATTTCGGATAGAGCCAATCGATACGGTGCTCGAGCTACGGGTGAGGCTCCTGGAATTAAGTCGATTAGGAATTCCACTGGTTGAGCCAGAGGAAGACCTGGAAAGTCCTCGGGAAATACTTCAGGAAAATCTCGAATGATTGGTACGTCCTTTATTTGTTGTTCTTCCGAATCGTCCTCCTCTTTCTTGGCGGATATATGTGCTAAAAAGACCTGGCATCCTTTTGCCATGTACTCTTGAGCTTTTGAACATGAGATAACTGTCAACCGAGATTCTCTCCCGTTGCTACTCTCGTTGCCACAAAAAGTCAAAGTTTCATTCCCATGGGGAACTTGAACAAGTTTCTCATTGCATACGATCTCGACGTGACATCTTCTTAACCAGTCCATACCGAAAATGACATCGAAACTACCCAGTTCTACGGGAATTAGATATATGTTGAACGGATGGTCTAATAAATTTAAAGTGCAACCTCGTATAATAGTGTCTATCCCGACTAATTTCCCATTAGCTAATTTGACATCATAACAATTTTCTAATGGAGTTGGGGCGATGTTAATCAAGGAACTAAATGCAGTAGATATAAAGCTTATATCGGCACTAGTGTCGAATAAGATAGATGCATAGTGGTTATTTAAGAGGAACGTACCCGTGACGACATTGGCATCAGGGTTTCCCGATGCATTTCCTCTCTTTTCTACATTCCCAACTGCATAAACCCAGCCTTGTGCATTCCTATTTCTTCCATCCTTATTCTTCAACTTAGGACAATCTCTCTTGAAATGCCTTGGTGCTCCACACTCAAAACAACTATTTCCCTTGGGAGCTGCCCCATTGCCCTTCTAAGTATTAGCAACATTTGTATTACCAGTACTCTTGCAATCGCGAGCAAAATGCCCTACTTTGTTGCACTTGTGGCACTTCTGGGTGCACGGGCCATTGTGGTGAAGATGGCACCTGGTGCACTTGGGCAAAGATCCCCCATAAGGCTTCCTTTCGCATGTCCCCATATTGTAGACCTTGGCGACATTCTGCCTCTTGAAGGGTTGTTGCGGGTGACCATGGTTGTTTCTGGATGAATCATCAGCCTTCCTTTTGTTGTCAGACTGCCTTTCTGTGTAGGTGCGGAGTTTCTGATCCATCAAGTCGTTGGCCAACTCAATAGTCTCATCCAACGTCTTGGGTCTGGCAGATTTGACGTTCCCATAAATGTTGTCAGGAAGTCCACTGATGTACTTGTCAACCTTCTCGGTTTCGTTGGCAACAAACTTGGTACATATCAGGGTTAGCTCTTGGAAACGTTCAGTGTATGCTGGAACATCGTTCCCCTTGACCTTTAGGTTCCACAGCTCGATTTCTAATTTCTTGATTTCACCCTGCGGACAATACTTGTCCGTCATCTTTTTCTTGAGTATTTCCCAAGTCATTGCATATGCCTCAGGACCTAAGGTTCTTATCTGACCATTCCACCAAGTCAAAGCAGCACCTAACAGAGTGCAGGTGGCAAACTTCACCTGATTCTCAATAGCACAACCACTGATATTGAAAACTGACTCCATCTTCTCAATCCACCGAGTCAAACCGACCACGCCTTCAGTCCCCTTGAAGTTCAAAGGTTGACACTTCATGAAGTCAGCGTAAAAACAAGGGCGCGCAGTTTGCACGTTCCTTCGGTTATCCTCGTGCGAACTGTGGCTTCCATCTCCATTGGTGGAGTTTCTTTTTTTTTTTTTCTTTTCTTATTCTTTTCTCTTTTCCTTTTTTTTTTTTTTTTCTTCTATTTATTTTTTTTTTTTGTTTTTTTTTTTTTTCTGTTTTTGTGCGAACTGTGGCTTCCATCTCCATTGGTGGAGTTTCGCAAAAGAGCTTGGTCAATCATTGCTTGGATGGATTCTGGAGTCATGTTGTTTGGGTTGGTGTTGTTAACAGGGGTATTTGGTCCTCTTCTGGTCGTAGGTGCCATGATTTGTCTAGATCACAAAAGACAAAACATGAGGTTATATGACAGAATATAATAATGTATAGATGAGATAATCAACACAAGAGAGGTATATAGTACAAAATAACACATCCATTTCATTCATAACTTTGAAAATTTTACATGAAATAGTTGTCGGAGTACACATAATACAATACAAAAGATCTAAGGCTATGTTAGCGGGGAAAACCCCTAATACTTAACATGCTTGTACAATGACCTAGCAAGATAAAATAACATAAATCACTAGATGTGACTGTCAGCATCCCCAGAAGCATCCTGGTGATCTGGAATCCTAGCCTCTGGTCCTGGCTGTCTAGCTCTCCTCTGCTGCCCTCGCAGTGCTAACAACTCGGTCTGCATGTCGCTCATCTCTCGCCTCATGTCTCTAATGACTCGGAGAGTCTCTACCATCTGTGCCTGACGTCTACGGTCAGTCTCTCGAAGTGCTGCTAACTCAGCCTGCTGCATCTGAAAGCGAGTCTCATGTACCTGATGTTGTGTCTGAATGAGAGTACCCTGCAGCTGTAGCTGTATCTGGTGCGCCTGGAGATGGGTCTCGTGTGCATACACATGATCACGATGGGTCTGAAGCTCCTGATGATTCGCCTGACTCATTCCTATCGAGTGAGCCCAAGCCTCTCGGGAAGCATAGGCCTCCTCCTCCACCATCCATACTGTCTCCTGGAGAGTCATCCTATCCCCCATAAGTAAATCGACCCGCTGCGAGTCCATATCGACTCGCTGTGATATACGAGACCTACTATCCTGAGCATCCTCTAGTAAAGCATACAAGTCCTATATATCATACTCATGGAGCTCAGCAAGCTCTGTGACCCTAGTATTGACCTCTCACACGGTCATAGGTGCTATCTCAGGAACTGTCCCTGCCGGATCTACCCAAGTATCCCTAATACCGTACCCAACATCTCTAATCCCCTGTCGCCTCTCTTCAGCATCTACCGTGCTGACAAATCCATAATCTATCCCCCGACCTCTAGTAGGTCTAGCAGTAGAACTCTCTCCAACCTCATATCGGGAGCCTAGAGTGGACAAACACAACCTCTTGCGAGGTGGCTGCTCAGACTCGGGAATCTTGTCCCTATGGTCAACAGGTGGTGGTATGTATAGAGATGGTGGTAGTGGTGGTAGTGGAGGTGATGGTAATGCGGTAGTAACTGCATCAATAAGGGCCTGAGTGGATGCTATCCTGAGTGTCTGGATTTGGGTTGGACACCCAGATGATGGTAGTAAAGGTGATGGCACAGGTGGTGGTGATGAATGTGCAGGTGGGGCTGTGCACCTAGCAAGGCGCTCTCCTGCAGAGGGTGGTGATAGTGAGATAGGTGGTGATGGTGATGGAGTAGTCATGGCCAGAAGTCTCTCAACCTCTGCCTCTGGTGGAAGGGATATGGAAGTCTGAGGCCGGACGGTAATCCTAGCCCCAATAGTAATGTCAGTGGAGGGTGGTGGTATAACAGGCTCTGTTCCCTCAGGTGGGAAACAACTACAACAGGTAATATAGCAGAGTCGGCCGGAGCTAAGTGCTCCTCCTCCTCCTCCTCGTCCTCATCATCCTCATCCTCACCATCAGCGTCATCCCTAGATGAATCGCCGTCATCATCATCTCCATCATCTCCCCCGTCCATAGGATAGTCGACCGGACCATCCTCTGTCTCATCATCCTCGTACTCCTCTAGATCCTCCTCGGGATCCGACTCAGTAACATATCTGGGTGACTCAGCAGTAGGTGAATCAACAGGAGGTAATGGCTACTCCTCAGCTGGAAACTCATGCTCATCCTCTAAAGGTATATACTCAAGGTATATAGGCTCTGGCATGTAGTCAGAATCATGTGCCTGTACGAACATAGGCTCACGCTCATCCTCGTCCTGAGGAACTGGCAGTGTCTATGGATCCTCTGGGCTTGGTATTTAATTCGGTAATGGTGGGGCTACTAGCTGTATCGGGAGCCCATCGTATCCTAATATGATGACCCGTGGGGTGCCTCCCTCAGATATCTCCTCATCATCGGCTCCCCAGAAGGCTTTGTCGGGCATAGAGTCGGTGTAAACGGAAGTGTAGGTAACCGCATATGTCGCAGAAGACATGATTACTACAAAAAGCAAAAACAACCTATATAAGTATTACTTATAGGAAAGATCGGTATGATATGTCTATAAGCTTTAATTATAAGAGTTGTAACAATCCTTATTTTTTATCAATGAACGACGTCATTAAATTCACTATTTATTTTTTTTTCTTTTTTCTCTCTCGTGCGCGTTTACTTTAATTCTCATCACATAATTAAATCGCGTAAGCTAAAAACTT
>BQNB010000728.1:35969-48469 GCA_026074375.1 Tanacetum coccineum
CTGGATGCTGATTTACAAGGCACTCCTACTGATCAAACGACTTATCGTCGTATGATAGGAGGGCTTATGTACCTAACAGCCAGTCGACCAGACATTGCATTTGCTACTTTTGTATGTGCTCATTATCAAGCACGTCCTACAGTCAAACACCTCAAAGAGGTAAAACGGATCTTTCGGTACCTAAGACAATCCTATAACATGGGACTATGATATCCAAAGGATTTTGGATTTGAACTAATTGCCTATTCAGATGCGGACCATGCATGATGTAAAGATGATTGTAAAAGCACATCAGGAGGATTGCAATTTCTAGGAGGAAAGCTCATGAGTTGGAGTTCAAAGAAACAAGATTGTACTGTGATGTCAACTGCTGAAGCTGAATATGTTTCCCTGTCTGCATGTTGTGCTCAAGTTATTTGGATGCGTAGTCAACTGCTTGACTATGGATATAAGTACAATCGGATTCCGATGTACTGTGACTCCAAGAGTGCCATTGCTATTTCATGCAATCCGGTCTAACATTCTTAGACGAAGCACATTGACATCCGGTATCATTTTATTAAAGAACATGTTGAGAAGGGTACTGTGGAAATTTACTTTGTCGGGACAGAATACCAACTAGCGAATCTATTTACTAAAGCGCTTCTAAAAGAACGCTTTGAGTATTTAGTTCGTCGAATTGGTATGAGATGTATGACTCCAACTCAGTTGGAAAGTCTGACAAAGTTATCTTCTTGAAAAGCTCATACATCAAAAACATGTAAATAAATTTTTTCAAAAACAAAAGAAAAAATTTCAAAATTTCAAAATACCAAAAAGATTTGACATACTTTTCATATTAAAAAAAACATAATTTAACAAGATCACATGCTTAGTTTCATGATTCCAAGTTTTTATACAAAGCTTTCAAATTGCAAATACGGAATCATGATCTAAGGGGGAGTTATTAAGATTTTTCATTCACAAACATCATTTTCAAAATTAAATAAAAACAAGGATTTCTCACAAAGAATGAATTTGAAAAATGTTATGGTTTCAAGGGGGAGTTTTTATTTAAGCATCTTCATTTTCGGAATAAGTACTATACATGATTTCATTTCAAGGGGGAGTTTTTGGAAAAACTTCATTGTTTAAGAGGGAGTTTGTGAAAATTCATAAACAAATTTCAAAGAAACAAGGTCTGAATTGAAAATTAAAAGTACAGGGGCTAAAAGTGTCAAATTTCAAAAATATTTTTGGAGGGTATAAAAATGAGAGTCATTTTCGATTTTCATTTTATTATTACTGAATCTATTACCGAGTTTGAGAAGAAATTCATTCTAAGCTTTCTAAGTTCATTACAACGATTTCAATCTCATTTCTTACTCAAACGTAAGTAGAATAAAGTGTTTTGATTGATCTTTGATGGTTTTGGGTTACCGAGTTTAAACTCGGTAAAGATGAAGATTACCGAGTTTGTGTGTGATTGAATTTTTGTTGAATATTACACATTTAGGATAATATTAGACATCGATTAAGTAAAAATGTGATAAATGGCCTTACAGTGATAATAGAATGAATAAGATTGACTTTAGATTGAAACTCGGATGAAGATTACTGAGTTTGATTTTTTTATCGAGTTTGATTTTTTATTGAGTTTACTTATTTGCTTAAAGTGCTAATATGGAAAACAAATCATCGTACAATGGATCGAGTTTGGTTTTAATAACCTCATATGAATCATCGATTGTTAAACTCATAAAGGTCAAATGGTCAAACTGAGTAAGAAGTCAAAAGTCAAAACTCAGTTACAGTTTACTTGTGGAAATGAGAAGATGTTTGAGAAAGAAATAATGTTGTTGACTAATGTTTGTGATGCTTAATGTTTGAATGTCTGTGGAACAAAAAGATCAGTTTCTCATGTGTTGTGAAAATGACAAATAATTTTGGCAAAGAAAACAAGTTTTCATGAATTCTAAGCTGTGGGTCATATATGTCTATTCGTAATTGTTTAAGTGGACTAAGTCATGTCCGGCTTAGGCCGTTTTCTGCAATGAACAGAATGAGGAGTGAGTGACTTAGTGTCCATTCAATTATTGAATTAGATGTGTTTGTATTCATGGTTTAAGATTCATAACAAAAAGTGAAAGCAAAAGTGTTTTTATAAACTTGAAGTTGTTAATCCAAATCACAACTGTTTAAGTGGACTAAGTCATGTCCGGCTTTGGCCGTTTTCTGCAATGAACAGAATGAGGAGTGAGTGTCTTAGTGTCCATTCAGTTGTGGGTTTGTGATTACATGCTTCTATGTTATCTTTATAAAGAATGTTTTTGACAAAAGTTTCTGGAAAAAGTTCTCAAAATCTGTTATTGTGACAAAATGATACTCTTTCACAAAACAATTTTAAGAAGTTGAATGATTTCTCTTTAATTTTTCATAAAAGAGTATTGCTTTAAATCAAAAGAGAAATCATAAAGAGTAAATCATAAAGAGAGAGTTAAATCCATACGCGAAAAAGCAAATCAAAAGTGTGTTCGAAAAAGAATTGCCAGAACACACAAAAATTGGTAAATCAAAAGAATAAAGCGTATGGCATGTGCTAGAAAAAGCAAGAACGAGCACATGGGAAACAAACTGATCAAACATATGTTCAAAAAGAATTGCCAGAACATATAAAACAGACAGAGTGGAAAAAGACAAAAATGTCAAATGAATTGTGCGTTATCTAACATCTCAATTGTAATCATTCAGTAATCATCATGGCACAACAACAACATGCAGCTGATGTTCATCCAGATGAACTGTGCCCTCCGAACAAGAGATATGATCTTATGGATGCTAACAAGAAAGTTGATCTTGAGCATGTGCAATGTCCACCAGAAAGCAAAATTCTGACGAATATCATCAAGAATCATCCATTACGATTCAGCATTGCAGCTTCTTCATCCGTTCCATGGATTTATATGGCACAGTTCTGGCATACTTTGAAGGAAGACGGATCAAAGTATCGGCTCAGGTTTATGCTGGACAAGAAAGAACTCACTCTTACACTGGATGACTTCAGACAAATCTTTCATCTTCCACAAGCAAATGCCAACAATCATAATTCATTCGTGCCACCACCATCATTTTTTGACATGGTTCCATTCTACAAGCAAGTATTGGGATTTATAATGGAGTTAAAGACACAATCGAATTTCAAGACTACTGGTCTTCTGCAGCCATGGCAAACACTATGCGAAATGCAAATGTTGTATTGTTTTGTCAACAACATTCAAGTAGATTATGCGGAGTTACTATGGGAAGGGCTTTACTATTCGCTTCATCATCCAACATCTTCGATTCCGTATCCAATATTTACAAAGATTATTGTCAGTTACTACATGACTATCTTTCCTGACATCTCAAGACGTGTTCGAGACATGTATTACAATTTTCAAGATGATGATATTATGAAGAATACTTTCAACTCAGGAAGACACAAAAACAAAGTTGGAATGAAGATACCAGATTGGATGATCACTGATGAAATGAAGCAAACGGAGCATTATCGGATGTATACGGAGGTGTTTGGGATAGATGTTCCTCTGACTCAGTCACAGCCGACTGAGTCTACCCACGGAACGCCTAGGACAACTAGCGCCCCTAGGTCACCTAACCCTGATAAGGAAGTCGCAGAGTCAAGTGCTCCAAGACGATCAACTGTGATTCGTCTTCGTCTTCCTGAAAGGAGGTCTACACGTCTTACACCACTAGCTCCAGTGCCAACTGTCGATAAAGCAGATGAAATGATTTTACAAGATACATTACAAGTTAGTCTTGCTGAGCATAAAAGTCATGAGGAGCAGGAAGCAAGAGAGAACGTGGCACTGGTTGCAGAGCACTTGGCATCTGAAGAAGTTGAAAAAATGGTTGATGATAGTTCAATCCCTAGGAATGATGAATCAAATATTCCCGGCACTAGGATAGAGCCTCGGAGTGATAAGGAAAGTCCGGAGGTGGAGATTGCTAAGGAAAAGGAGGTGGAAATTTCTCAGGAAACGAAGGAGGAGATTACTAACATTATTATACCAGTGAATGTAACTGATGAAGATGAAGAAATAACTGATGAGGTGTATGAATTAAAGAGGGAAGATTGTAGAGGAGTCTAGGAGTACACCATTCCCCACACTAATTAGATCTCCTAGGATTCATACTGATCTCGTATCTTTGGATACTGAGAAACTTCAAGAATTGACGGTAAATGATACTACACTTACACCATTATCAAGTTCACTCAACACCAAGTTATCTACCACAAACCGAAATTATTAATTATTCGTTATGCCAAAACCTGCTAGTTTTTTTAAATTGCTACAAGAGTTTCTGTAAGGTGTTTCATGGATGTTATGGATAATTTGTCACTTGATCATCTACGAGGGCCAAAGTTTCTTGTTGAGGAAGTTAGTTTGCATTTAAATAATCTTGCTGTTCATCCTCAGGTAAGTCTTTGGTTGTATCTATACACACCTAATTTGGTAGTTAACCATTTCAAGGAGCAAAGTCGAATACTAATGTTCCTGTGATTACCTGTTTTAAAGTTACATTCAAGTGCTAGTGTTTTGCTGCCAAAAAGGGATTGCTTTTGGAAAGGGCCCAAACGAAAATTAAAAGAAACCGAGACAGAGATAAGATGATTGCTAAATGCTATATTACAATGAGACTATCCCCCCCCCCAAAATTTATCCTGGGTAGAATAATAATAGACACTATACTCAATTTTTAAACTAGCGTGAAATTTCCTCACAGATTCAAAACGTAATTGATACTAACATTCCTTCTCTGGTTGATGCGTCTGTAAGAAGTTATATGTCTGGACATATTCTTCATGTTCATCCAGCTCAACCACAAAAAACATCTATTCCAAAACAACAATATCAACTGTATTTATCAATGAATGCCGATCCTCAGTTGCGGCAACAAGACATAGCAATATAGTTGACACTTCAGATGAAATTTGAGACACTTTAGGTACCTCGAACTACTTGTAGAACTTCTTCCGTTCGCCCAAGAGATCAGGACAATCCTCATGATGATGCTCATCCTGAGGGGGAGAATAGTACAAAGCGGCATAAGACATCTGAGTATGAAGCACATGTGACTTGAGAGTCGTCTGGAAAAGTTAGTGAAAAAGAACAAGGTATAACATCTTCAAGGAATCAAGAGCAAATAAATGATTATGATTTTTGGACTGAGTCTTATGCTTCAGATGATGATGAAATACTAACGAAGCAAGTATCACAAGATATCATAGAAGAAGTGTCACTGACCATTAATGAGCCAGAGCTAAAGAAAATTACTGATGAGATGTTGAGACAAAGATGTACTTCAGGAGATGAGCATCAATATCATATTGATCAAATGAAGAATTTCTTGAAGAGTGACATTGTTTGGAAAAGCAAAAAGGAAACTCTTGCTTCTCCATATACTAGAAAGGACCACAGACACCTTAAGTTCCAACGTTGTCAGACGAGTACTGGAACGCTCCAGCATTGTCTCTGATAACATCCAAGATCTTTTGTATTTGTAGGTAAAGAAGTTCAGGGCTCACTTGAGAAGATTGTGTGTTGTCTCTTCACAAGTTTCCTACATTATCTTGAAATGATGTTGATATCAAAGAACGGAACTTCCAGATGGGTAATAAGTAGGTAAGAATTTTAATCATTATGGCTCGGTATGTATGGTGTTTGAACATTAGAGAATCCTCATGCAAAGATCTTATATATAAAGGATGCAGAAAATGCCTGGAAAAACAAAAGGAGGGTGTTATTCAAATTCAAAAGATCATTTTAAGTTATCAAGACGTACTGGGAATCTGGGCCCATGAAACACAAGTTCATCTTAGAGTTGTTGCAAGAAGTGCTAATGAGATGCACAGTGTCAATTAATGAGCCTAACGGGATAACAAGAATCTCAATAAGATTGATATTGATTATATGTACTGTGATACATGAATGGCTAGGTTACTGCATTATGCAGAAAAGGATTGCTATGTCTTTATCAGTTTTCATCAGAAGTTCAGTGATATAGGAAAGAGTGCATAACTTTTAACTTAGAATAGAAAGTTATCAACTGAAAGTTAATCTTACTGCACCAACAATATCTTTTCTAGGAATTAAAAAGCACAAAATGTTCTCCATCATCTATGAGCCTGTGCATGGAATAATATACAAGAATATAATGAAAGATGAAAAGGTGGAGTGAGACATTTCAGAGATTTCTTAAGTTTTGTGAGGCAACACTAAAAAGGGGAGTATTAAAGGTCTAAAAAGTTACATTAACTCTGATGTTTTGTATGGACTATATACAAAGAGATCTCATCGAAGATGAGGTTGAGTATCTAAAATTGTTTGCAAAAGAAATTAAAGTATCACAACCAGATGAGAAGATGGGAGATGTATGTGAATGGAAGACCACTTGGACCACGAAGGGAACGCCCAAAATAATCGACCCTTAGGGGGAGATTGTTATGTTCATAAAAAGTGTTGATTATGTGGTTTATTATGGTTTAGTCATTTGTCTTCTATTTTGTTAAGAAATAATAGTAGCTTGTAATTAAGGTTTAATTATGCTAAAAGAAAGAAAGAAATAGGCATAATTAACAAAGTATAGGGGACTAGAAGTGAAAACATTTTAGAAAAATAATAGGACAGGGAAGCTTCCTTCCCTCTCCTTAAAATACCCCACATCTAATCACCATTAGAAGGTTTAAGGCCCTTGTAATAAATCTTTTCCATTTTTCCCTCCAATTTTTATTCATTTGATAATTAAATACTTGCCATCCTCTACTAATTCTTCTATTAAGCTTTCATTGATCGATCATGTCATGATAATGATAAACAAAGACTACATAGTATAAGTATGGATTATTGAGCGATGGGATTGATATGATTGTTGGGATATGTCGTCAACCATCACACCACTAAATGGTTATGGGTAATTGTACAACGTATCTAAACTCTATGCATCAAACATGAAGACTATTTTGGAAAATGAATGATTAAAATGAGACATTAACTGGACTAGGTCGTGTGCGGACGTCGTTGCATTTTCCTGTGTGATTGAGATTTGGTTGCTAAAGACTTGCTTGAGGTGAGTTCTCGTAGCCCTATTTTTCTACTGTTTTTTCCGTTGGGGGAAAATGAGACTCAAATGTGTTTTGAACTGTTTTGAATTAAACTGTGCGAAATGTGGTTTTGTTTTTGGGACAAGATATGTGCTTATGACTGCTATGTGAATATTATGTGTTACATGATTGTTTGGATCGGAGGGGTACACCTATCCCAGTATTTGTATGATGGTTTGGATCGGATGGGTACGCCTACCCAGTATTTGTGTAGTTATTGGAGCGGATGGGTACGCCTACCCTGGTATGTGTGAGGTCCTGCCCTAATTTAGTGCTCCAGCTGGTAGGCCCTTTAAGTGCGCAAGTGACATATGGTGATTGACTAGCGGGATTGCTAGGTTGTGTTACTTGACTAGCGGGGATGCTATGTCATGGGTTGTTTGCATATATATATTCACTATTATATTGCACTATTGTCCACTGTTTTGAAATATTAGCACAGCTTTTGGGTTTAAGGTCAAACCTACGAGCTCACCAACATTATTGTTGACGTTTTCGAGTATCATTTTCAGGTGAAGTGAAGAGGATATAAGTGGTGTTATTTGATTGCCCCAGACTTAGAAGTATCCCATGTAGATTTCTCATATGAAGTCTTGCTTGTTTATTTTATTTGGTTTTAGTATTTGGAAGATTTTGGTTTAAGTTTGGATTTGGACCCATGTGAGAGCTATTGGATATTGTGAGAGTTTACGAATTTGATTGTGATTTGGGACATCACTCGAGGTTGTTCGAGGTTTATGGTCTTCGTAACACTTGAAGTTTATGCATTGTAGTTTTCTCTATATTGTATCTTGTGCTATGATTGATCATTATATTGCGCTCCTGAGCTTCCGCCATTGTCGGGGTGTGACAGCAGTCGCTGAAAACACGTTACTGCAATCAAACTACAAAGATTTGATGAAAAAAATCATCAAGTGGCAGAGGAAAAGATAAAGGGGACTTGCAAAAACATGTGCCACGTAAGTTGCTGGTTTATGTTTAGCCATACTATTTAATTAGCATGCAAAAATACGCCTAAAAAAAATTGAGGATATAAATAGTAAACAAAATTAATTATTAATATGAACACAATAATTTATTTTCAAAAGAGATATTAAAGAGTACAACTTCCAAAGTTAATACATGACTCTTCAGTTATCTAATCCCTTATATATTAGCTTTTTGTAAAACGTGTTTACAGAATCAGTGTAAAAACTGCAAAGTTATTTTTTACAATCTCATATCTTACGTGATCTCGGGCCTATTGAAATCTCAGAATGAGTTCTTCAAAGAAAAGAGCAGGAAGTGATGCCCTCGATGAAAAGAACCATGCAATTGAAGTCAAGTATGTTGCAGAGTTTTGTTTTCATTTGAATCATTAAATGTTTTATCAACTGTCAAACTAACAATTCGGTTTCATGCCAGGAAACAGCGTATTGAAGATGAAAAGGCAAATGTTCCAAAATAAAAATAAGAAATAGTGGCAAGTAAGCTGCGTTAATATATTAGATATGTTTTTATTTTATATGATGCCGCAAAAACAATGGAAGATTTTTGCCAAGATTTTTGTTTTATGTAGATCGCATACTGTGTTTGCATTTTTGGGGAGTTTCTAGAAATAGAATACGTTTTCTAGAATTTTACGTATATTTTAGTTTCGATAGTTTTGACGTAGTGGACTAGTGGTTATAAAATTTGACAATGCTTTTGAAGACTCATGTGCGATTATAGGTATTGATTTTATCATGTTTTTTAGATTAAAATATGTAGTCATAAGTATTGTTTACTTTGTTTTGTTTCTTTAAGTTCGATAAGCGTATGCGAGCAAATGTGGCTAACTTTCTAGTATATAAATAAATTTTAAACATTGTCTTGTCAATTGAAGGGTCATGTGTCTGGATTTGTGGATTTTATATGGTTTTTAGAATGTGATACGTAGCCATGGTTAATTTCTTATTGTTTGTTTAATCTTTGTCGTATACTTTAAAAGCTCACATGTGTTCATTTTTGTTGATTCTATGGAAATTGGATAATTTCCAAAATGTAAGCACCATTTGAGTATGACTTTGCCACGAACTTACGTTTTCAGTATCTTGGGGACTTTGCTAGCAAAAATGATTTAGACATTGTCTTTAAGTGTTGCATTTAGGCACATATATTATGCTTAATTTGCTATATATTTCTTATGCTTGCCTTTCAATGTTACAACTTTGGCCTCACTAAAGATGTGCTCCTAGTTACCATAGTAGTATAGTAATTTCATTTAGAAACAACCCTACATAGTATCTAGTTTTTTTAAGTAGTATCTTATTATTGAATTTATGAGGACTACATTAGGTGATGCTGATGTTCAAAGAAATGGTCTTCCCCCCCAGTTTTGTATTTTCCCCATATTCTCATTTGTTCCCCACCCAACCCCTCATTCCCCCCCCCATTGCTTCACCCCCTCCTCCCTTCCCATTTTGTTCATGTGATGAGGTGTGGTATAATAAAATCAATGTTCGTATCATGAGCGTCAAAAGAGACCAGGATAGAAAAGATGTAAAAAGGAGTGCGAATGCTGCCAGAAATCGTTAACAAAAAATGGCATATGTTGCGATATTCGAAGAAATTGATAATGAGTACCAACTTGAGGTTGCCGATATTAAAAGTTTTTCTTATGATGATTTGTATTTGGCATACTCTTCCGAGGACTAGCATAAATTTCCTCTTTAAATTGTGCATTAATTTGTGTTAAAAATATGTGCACATGATTATTGATTATCAGTTTCGCTCATTTCTGTCAACTGCATATGCACTTGCCATTGCATACATCCATACATTGTATATTCATTGCATTTTATTTTAAACATATGCAATTATTCTATTCGTTATTAAATTTGATGAACCATGAAATATGTCATATATTAATATTCATTGCATTTTATTTCAAACATATGCAATTATTCTATTCGTTATTAAATTTGATGAACCATGAAATATGTCATATATTAATAATTGGATATTAGGCTCCGCAACAATGTGCAGCCACCTAATACCTCATTATATACAAATCAACACATAAAAACAAAAGCAACAACACGAGCTAAAAAACACTAAAACATAAAAACATCCAAAATAAACACATATACAAATCATAAAAATTCCCAAAAAAAACACATCATTCTTCATCTCTTATCATCTACATATACCATAACCACCATCATTCACACTTCTGTCACTATATCAAAACCATCAAATAAAACCATACACATACACATAACATAACAGATACATAATAAAATCTAAAAAAAACCCAAATTAAATCCAAATCTTGAAAAATACATATTTAAATAAAGGGTTAATTACTTGAAAATGTATTATACTTGTCACTTTTTGTTATTGTGTGTATCGAACTTTTTTTTTTCTTATTGTGTGTATTGAACTTTCAAATTTTGACCTTTGTGTGTATTTATGACCATTTTACCCTTACTTTTTTCAAATTTCGAAGGGTAAAATGGTCATTTTACATGGCTGAATAGTGGCAAAAATACACACAAAGGTCCAAATTTGAAAGTTCAATACACACAATAAGAAAAAAAAAGTTCGATACACACAATAACAAAAAGTGACAAGTATAATACATTTTCAAGTAATTAACCCTTAAATAAAATACATATCTAATTACGAATATAAGAACAAAGATGACGGGGAAGCAATTGTGATGCCAGCGTTGTTCACATGCGTGACATTGATGACCGGTGGTGGTGTGGCCACGGGATGTCGTCGTCATTGACTAGTGGCTGTGTGACCACGGGATGTGGTCATTGATTGGTGATTGGGTGTTTGTGTTTAACTTATGAAAATGTACTCAGATTCCCAAATTTATTTGTGTTTAGAGTTATAGTCGAAATTGACTAAATCACACATGGACACCGTTGAGTATCTATCCAACTAGGTTATCAAAATGAAATGGACAAACAATCGAAAAATCATATGTATTCGGAGTTCGAACGAATGTCAAGCTAAAACTAGTATATCTTTTTTATGGAAACTTATATTAATGTAGTTTGTTTAAACTATTCTTAAGTATCTATTAATACACATTAAACTTAACTAATTCTAAACTTGACAACTTTTCAAAAACACATGCTATATTAATTTAAAATAAAAACACACTTTGCATTTTAAAAAACGCACGTTTTTTGCATCAAGGGTTAAAACAGATTCACGGTTTCGCAAGTATAATTATCTGCATGAGTATTCGTTTAGTGTTATTTGTATGCATGCATAGTTGTTTATTAGTTTTTTTTTTCAATATTACTAGTTATAATGTCTGTGCACGCACGGACTTTTCTCAAAATATTTAAGTAATGTATTTTTATATATTAAAAAACAAATTGTTTAATTTTTGTTTTTTAGTTATTGTTCTTAATTTTGGATTATAATTTTGAAAAAGTTTTATCACAAATAAAAGATTAACTTCTGGTCTGCCAAAAAGATTGTTTGACGTTTGAGGTATTATGTCACTGGGTATGATACATTCTGTAGGTTTTTAGATGATTTTTTGAATCAGGACACATGAAATAGTAGCAACATCGTGAGTCATTGGGCATAAGTGGTGTTTGGGATTGCTTTTTTCAGACATAAATTATGTAATTGTTAGTTATTTGAAGTTTTTAAAAGCCAAAAAGGGTTTTTGCGTGTGTAAATTGTGACCGGAAAGGTGTAATCTAGATGTCACAAAGGCGTTATGAATCAGAGATAATGTTGGAGGCACATGTCGAGGATGCTTTGTTGTAGGATTATCATTTTCAAAACTTGGGTTTACGACTTTCATGCTAACAATATAACTCAAAGCCTTTTAAACATTGGTAGAACGATCCTGAGACACAGATTGAAATAACGACCTGATGAGGTCTATAGTCTACATCGTAAGCTTGTTGGTGCTTTCTTGGCTTGTATCAAGATCAGGGATGTGGTTCCTTGTCGTGACATATATAAATCTAGAATCACTTGGAAATTATTTGTTACATCAAGAGGAGTACTTGATTTGCAGTTATCATAAGTTGACCTAGGTAAGTTGACCTAGGTTTCGTTTGTTTTTCAAAAAAAAGCACTTCTTGCCTCTTTTGTCTGCAGTAGGGAAGATGTTACCAAAGAAGTGTGTTTTTTTTTTTGCAGACATAAGTGTTAAAAAATACTTCTTACTTCATCAATATTTCAGACATAATCTTTCACTTCTTTCCACTTTTTCAACACCACCTCCCACCACCACCAACCAATTTTTTTACCTTTTTGCGTATTCGTACGTTTTTATCAGTTTTTATACATTTTCTTACGTTTTCGTCCGTCTTTTTCCGTTTCTATTTTTGATCGATTTCGACCGTTTTCGACC
>BQNB010000728.1:53469-78276 GCA_026074375.1 Tanacetum coccineum
TCGTTAGCTAAATGGACTAACGTAATAACTAACGGTACAAACATTTGGTTCAAGTCGGTTAAAAATTTGAAAGTACGTGGGTTTCGGTGTTAATAAAAAAGTAAAAGGTTCAAGTCGGGAAATTTTGGAAAGTACATTGGTAATTTATGGCTTTTACCCATAATACAATGATATATTTCTTCAGTTCATCATGAATCTCTTAGTTATTTATGAATGGTCTTAATTTGGTTTGGTGTTGGTCCTCGTGACATTAGTGTTGACCCATTTGTGGTTGACAAACGCTACTCCTTTGATGGTATATTTCGAAACCAAGCGTAAACATATGCACCATTATTGTTGATGCAAAAGTTAGGCTGGATCTGATTTGGCCCGAATAGGTAGTTATTCAGGCTGATGAACCTTATTCCTGCACCAAGTGAATTTCGTTGAGGACTCCTGCACAAGGAATAAAGAACACACGTTAACCTTATCATGGGAACGAATCCCATGATTAGCCTCCGGCGTGAGAGTAAGTATATGGTTCTTGGAGAGTAATCGAGTATGATTAGGGTTTTTAGGTGATACCTCATTGATGATGATTGTTGATCCTTTTATAGGCCTCATGCTCATTAGGATTTCCCCACAATTCGGCCTAAGCCTTATCCGACAAAATTGGAATTTGACATTATCTTGGCCTATTTAAACTGCAGAAGCTATATTCCCCTACTCTTAATTTAGGGTTATCCCTTCCCTGAATTAGCGTATAATTCAGTATGCATGCAGAATACAACCGTGGAGACTGTGCCGTGGTGTGAAAGGCGCGTTTTTCGGACATGAGAGTCGTGACCATCGACCCCTTGGTTGACCGAGAAGGTAGTATGGGTCGTGCCTGGTCCGTTACTTATACGTCTTCATGTCCCCCCAGTTATAGTAGCGTGGCACTGTGGCCAATAGGTCGCGGGCTATAGACTAAAGGTGAAAAACGCGCCGCACGCAAACCGTCACATGGACCGCCCCCTAAAAATCAGGACACTCTATCGGTAGTGAAACGTGAAATAACCTGGACAAAAGGAGAGAAGTATGGGACAAAAGCTTTTGAACTTAACCCAAATCCCAACTTTCTAAAAAAAGTAGGTGACACGCGGTCAATCATTAAATAGGCACAAATACATCTAGGCTGTATTTGCTCGTATAATAGGTCAAGCTAAAATCAATGTTGAAACTTCCACAGTTTATCTAATTATTCGCACATTTTCACACACACAGCCGCACAAGCTCTTAAATCCTCGGATTCTCGTTACCACAGGTTAGTACCCCACGCCTTTTTAGCAAATTAGGTAAAAATGGGTAGGGACACCATACAACTCGAGGACGTTGTGTCAACCATATCACAAGAGTATCTTTTAGAGTTCTCATCAGAGTACTTCATATCAGAAAACCTGCACCCAGAGTTGCCTGGTCCTGGGGATCACATTGTTGATTTCCCAGAGGGCAAGATAGGCGTTTATACAAAAAAAATTGAGTTTGCAAACTTTCGCATCCCCATCTCGCAATTTCTCTTCGACATCCTTAGATACTACTGATGTGTGCTAAAACACACATCATTTGTACCCCGGAAAACACTAATAAACGGACTAAAAATGCTAAAATATTGATAATTATCTTGCAAATATGTTTGTTTGGTATTTTTATGTCTTGCAGGTAAAAGGATTGAAAACGGTGCAAAAACAAGAATTATCAGGCTCAATTTGGTCAAGTCTAATTATTACTCAAGCTAAGATGAAGTCGTGAAAAGTCCCCGAGCATACCAATAGAAAGAGCGCGAGAAAACGAGTCCAACGATGCCTGCGGATCTTATTGGGCCATCCCATAACCCACTTAATAGGCCGGGCTAGCCCACTATTGCATAAGCCCAATTAATAAGTCCAAAAGCCCAATACATAATGAATAAAATCTGTTACTTTGTAGTATGTGACGTGTGGTCATGTGCTTTTGAAATTAAATAGAAAAAGGATCACGTGAGGTAGCCAAATTATATATATCTCAAAAATTCATTTCATTCAAAGGGATCCAACGGACACAACATTGCGTATGAATTAAGCTGTTCAAAAAGGACACGTGGCGCAAAGGGACCGGCTGGATTATTCTTGCAGAGCTTCTGAATCCGTGTGACATTAAAAGGAGACCAATGATTGGTGGATGATGGGATAATGATTTGTATAATTTTCCAAAACTAGCCCCTCACACCCCTTTTTAAACAACCCGCTCCCCTCAATTTAAAGAGCTAGTCTTTATTTTTTTTATTTTATTTTTAGTTTTAGACTTAGTTTTTAGCTTATTTTAGATTTGTTATAGCTTATTTCAGTTTTATTGCTTATTGTACTCAGCTTTTGTCACAAGCTTATTAATAAGATGTAATAAAAATGGTTTGTAGTTAATTAAAGATTTTGGGTTTGCAATTTGTTCGGTTCAATTTCTTTTTGTTAGCTTATTCAATAAGCTGTGATTTCGAGCTTATTTTCACAGCTTATTATTATCAAAAGCTTTTAAAAGTTTAGAAAATGACTCATATAAGCCTTTAAAGCTCATTCGAATCATTCTCTATAGTTTTTAAATAATTTTATAAATAATAAGCTAGAATAAGCTCAAGCTTAGCTTATTTTTGTGCTTAATAAGTCTTTGATTGATTAGAAGCTCTTATTTTCTGCTAAGATTAGTTTCTAAATAGCTTATTCGGTTTAGAGTGGGCTAATATTGTTGGATCAAACTTTTGTGAGCTTATATGCTTATTCGAAATTGTCATTAAGAAGTTTATATGCTTGTAGCTTATTTAAAGTCCTAGTTGTTGTTTTCCATTACTTATTGATTAGTTTTGAGCTTATCTAGTTTGATATGTTACTTATTAAGTTGCTTAAGTTGTAAATCTCTAAATCGATTTGCGTATTAGTAAGGTTTGGATTTTAAAGAGCTTATTGTTTTAGTGTTAGTTACTAAAATCTCGTTCGCTTATTCGATCTGTTAAAGCTTATTTCTTTTTAAGTTTTAGCTTATTAAAAATGTTTAGCTTAAAATTTCGTTCTAGCTTTTAAATCTTCTAGCTTATTAACGTGGTAACTTGTACTAGTGCTTATCTCATTTTTAGGAAGGCTTTTCTGGCGTGTCTAAATGCTCGTAGCTTATCAGATTATCTTATTTAGTTGCTTATTTGCTAGTTGGCACTTATCAATAAACAAAAAGAGCCATGATTGAGTTAGGATTCGTGTGACTTTGTTTTGAACTAGTATAAGTATTTAGGCTGCTTTTGGGGCTACTTTAGTTTTAATTGGGCCTGTTAGTTTATAGAATTCTTATTGGGCCACGTCTGTTATGCTTGGATCTGGGCTTGTCGTTTAATCTGTTGGGCCATCAAAGGTTAATTGCAAATTGTATGAAATTGTTAAAAAGATTAACAGTTTATTTGTGTTTTGTGTTTCGTTTTTGGTACCGGTCAACTCACGAGGCGATGAGCTTAAGGGTTTATTTAGCTAGATAGAATTTAATTATTTTCTTTAGCTAAATAAATCGGGTTGGTGGTATTTCGTTTTTTTATTGCGGCTCTTATTCGGGTTCTAGTTTCTAATTCTCCTTTTCAATAGTGATAGTTTTATTTTATCGCTTCCATAAATATATTGAGTTATTTGATTTTTGTCATGATTAGTGTGAATTTTTATTGTCATTAAATCTATGTTTGTTCTAAATTGAAATTCGTTATAAAGTAGTTTGAGTAAATTACTTGTGTTAGCTAAGTGGTTAGTGATTTGGAATTTAAGTGTGGTTTTAAAAAGGTTTAAAAAATTAATAGTCATTAGAATTTTCCAATTTACATACCGTCATTTACTTTTAATGCAATTTAAATACTTGTCATTTATTTTAAAAAAGCATTTTACTTTACTTGTCATTTAATTTCTTGAAACTTGTTTTCTAAGGATTTTAATTTCGTTAAACCTATGCCGACACTTAAGGATAAATTTCACGTCATCTTAGATGCATATTTGTAATTTATATCTTTTAGATCAATTTTAGTATAACCTTGTAGTTTTAAATCTTAGAATTAATATTAGTTTAATTTTTAGTTTAAAAAATAGTTTAAAAACCAAAATCAAAAACTTTTATGACAATCAAGCTCGATTTACAATTTGAACGTAGATTTCCATTCACCTCTCGCCGAGGAAAACGATACCCGTGTTGATTACTTTTTATTCTTTCCTAAGAATAATTTGTATGATACTTAGCTTGCGTATACGTATATGTATTTTATAAATATATATATTATATATCTGAGGGTTTATTTGATACGCGTGTAAAAACGACTGACATCAACTACCAAATCTACCTTTCGCAACTATCGGTGATAGGTGCAGCGAAAGTTATCCATTTCGATATCAACCGCCGTGTACTAAATATAATTCCAACCATGAACCTATTCTGTGTCTTCTACGTGCCGTCATACAATTCGGGGCGGATGACTTTTAGCAAGAGACCAGGAAAAAATACCCCACAATGTTATACTAAACCACTCGATTCCTTAAAAAATTGGAACAACCGCTTCTTCTGGGTGGATGAAAAAGTCTTCCCTACCGTTGTGGCCTGGCGTACGGCTGCTACAAAAGATGATAAGCCAAAGGCAAATACCTACTCCGTGGTAGATGTGGCGACACTGGACACGCACCGTACCCCCTTCTAAAAACAATATGAGGAGCTTTTATGTCTAGTGGGGTTAAGCCAAAATTTCTTCTTACGCGACGACGAGTACCCCATATTTCTAAATGACAACGACCAGGGTGGGTGTTGACTTATCTTTCGTAACGTACCGAATGTTTCTTCAATATCTCTTAGAAGCTCTACTTCTGTATGACTCTTGATAACCAGGTCGTCAACGTACACTTCCAGATTTCGGCCTACCTGCTTTTCAAATGCCTTGTCTACCAGCCGCTGGTACGTGGCTCCGGCGTTCTTGAGACCGAATGACATTTTAGTGTAGCAATAAACTCCATGCTGGGGTATAGGAAGGCCACGTTATTCTTCTTCATCCATTTCCGCCATTTGTATTGATGATATCCCTTGTATGCGTCAAGAAAACTTGAAAGGGTAATAACCGTTGAAGGGATTTCGACCTTTCCAATCAATCTCCGAGAGGGCGGTTAACAATCCTGCGGACAGGCCTTGTTTAGATTCGTAAAGTCTACGCACATTTCTCCCAGCTGCGTTTATGCTTTTTACCATGACTTGGGTTAAGATAACCATCGTATGTAGTAGACTTCGCGCATAATCTCTACTTTCACTAGCTTTTGTACATCTACCTGGATGGCCTTGGCTCGTTCAGGAGCCTGGCCCCTCTTTTTCTGTCAGACCGGGGGGTATCCGTCTCGGATATTGAGTCTGTGTTCGGCCATCTGTCGTGGTACCCCTGTCATGTCGGACGGCTGCCATGCAAATATATCTAGATTCCTCTTCAGGAGTGCGCATAGTGTCGTCCGTCCTTCAATGGATAGCGTTCCTCCCAGAGCAACCTCTTGGTCCGGAAAGTCATGATGTATTGCTACCTTTAAATTTTTCTGACCTCCTTCAATCTTTTTCGTGGAGTCTTTTGAAGTTGCCGTGATGGTAGCGCACTCGTTTGGCGTCAGGATAGTGCTACGGATAGTCACTACTCCACCATCTACTGGGAACTTGAGCATTCCATGAGCCGTGGATGGTACTGCTTGGATTTCTCTGATCCTAGGTCTCCCAATGATGCCGTTGTACGGTGATGGTGACCTTACTATCATAAAATTCATCCACGCTTTTGTGAAGTGCTCTGCGTCTCCTATAGTTACCAACAGCCTTAGTTGCCCCAGCGGCCATATAGTTTCCCCACTGAAGCCGGTTAGGGATGTGGTGGCAGGAACCATTTGACTCTTAATCTCTGGCCGGAGCCGGTTGAAGCAATGTTCGTAAAGGACTTCCATCGAGGAGCCTCCGTCCACATACATGCGGTGAATCGCGTGTCCTTTGATTTCTGCTTCTATGACCAATGGACTGTCTGTTCCCTTGTTGGCAAACAACGGAGGGAACGTGATCTCGTTTACCTGAGCAAAACTTAACGTCACCTTCTGTTGAGTCACTCTATGCCACAACTGTATCATATAGATGGCCGCAACTTTCTCTTTGGCTGGGGCCTCCTTTTTTCCGTTCTTTTGCTTATCTCTGTCCTACCTGATTTCTTTGATAAAGTGTGAGAGCTTGCCCACCTTTACCAATTCCTCGATCCGCTTCTTTAGTTGCATGCATCCGTCCGTACTGTGTCCTTTGTCGTTGTGAAACTCACAGAACTTGTTGCTTCTTTTTTTGTCTGCGGGAGTCACCAGGGGAGGTGGTAGTTTAAACTTCTCTGACTCAGCGACAAAGATTTCTATTGGCGTCCTATTCAGGGGGGTGAACTTGCTTGATCCCCGTCCATCCCTTGGTTGGTTTCGAAAGTCGAATCTTCGCTCAGAAGTGTGCCATTTGGACTGGTCCCGCGGCTTCATTGGGGGTATTAAGTGAACTTTATTTTTTTGACGCGACCCACGAATTTTCTCTCGTATAAAAGCGCAGTCGTATCATCATCTCCTCCTAGAGGTTTTGGGACATGTTGATTGAGGACGTTTGTCAACTCAGGGTTATTGGACTCCATGCATGAATCAGGTGATTTTCATGCAATCCGGGGACGCCTTCATACGTCTTAGTTTAAAACTTTGAAAGCTCCTGGAATTCCCTTATCGTTGTCTCCATCTTTCTGCTTGATGTTGTGAATTTCCACTGGGTCCTTCACATGCTTCATCTGTTACATAAAATACGCGAGGAAAGCCGCTTTTAGATCCTTGTAACTATCAATGCTTTCCGGAGGTAGTTCATCAAACAATACCTTCGCGGCCCCTATTAAGGTGGAGTTGAACATATGGCACCATGTAGGCATTGCCCAACGTTCCACTTGGGCCGAGGCTTGGAAGACCTTTAAGTGGTCTTTCGGATCTCCAGTTTCATCATATGTTTTCACGTTGTTGGGCATTGATATGTGAGAAATCACATATCCTTTTTATACCAAAAATGGCCTTAAAATGAACAAATTGTGCAAATTATGGTTGTATATTGCCTGTTTTGTCATTTGTGATGTGTAGGTACGGATATTGAAAAAATCACAAGAAAACGGTCAAAACCGGACAAACACGAACACGAGAATGGAAAGAGTGCACAAGAGCCGGGAGTTTGATAGCAAAAAGGTCAAATAGTCAATCATGGTCAACAATGGTCAACTCACAAAAGACAAAAAACCCTCAAAATACCCAAATGAGCCTTAATGTTAAACCAAATTCACAATAAGTCGTTAAAACCTTAACACCGTTAGTCTTTTTATTGTAAAGACTAACGGTCGTTATCTCTTTATAACTAAAACCTTTAAATCCCTAATCCCGGCCCAACTCTTTAATAATAAACCCCGGCCCAATTTCTTTTTTATACCCGAGCCCAAGTCAAACAACCCATTCCCCGAGTCAAACACAAAATGTATAACATTTGGGGGGCGGGAAAAACAGTTTTTACTGTTCACCGTCTCCCCCATTTTCACCCAGCTCAAATTAAACCCAAATTAACCCACACCCTCTCAATTCAACGTAGCCACAAGAGATTCCAAGTACTAAGTGCCATCTCATCAAGCAAAAACGTCATCAAACGTCTTTGATTGGCTAGCTCTGACAAAGAATGACACGCGGGGCTCAAAAGAAACACATCAAGAGGTGGGAATTTACACTAAAAGCAAGCCAAAAGAAGCACAAGGCTCTGACACAAGGAATGCCACGCTGGCAATCCGTGTGATCACATCTTTGATCTAACGGCTAAGACAGGGTATCCAATGATTGAAAGGATTCAAGGGCAGAGATCAAATCCAAGAGGAGCGTGTGAAGAAGACCTAGAAGCATCTTCTCCTGCTATAAATAGGAGGCTTCTCTCACTCACAAGAGGAATCATCTAGGAGTAGTATTAATATAGCTTAGTATAGTTTTTAAATAATTTGTAATTTTTGCAATTTAGCTTATTGTAATGTCTTAATTCAGTAATTGTAATCTCTTTTTCAAGCTTGTAATCAGTACTCTTTTATTAATAAAAGTGTGTTTTCATTTTAATGTTTAATTTATGTTTTATAAGCAATTTGATTTAATAAGCTCTTAATTAATCAAACAGTTCTTAATAAGCTCTTAATTCACTACTCAAGCCAGTATTTACTTAGTTAAGCTCTCAAAAGCTTAACTAAGATTATTGTCACTTAATTCCACTCTATAAATTACCTTAGCTTATTAAGGAAGGGAAGCCGGTAATGGAAGGGCTTCCAGGACCATACCAGCTTATCAAATAAGCTGGAGCTTGTTGATAGCTCAAAAGAGCATTTGATAAGCCTCGTTTAAGGCAAAGGCAGTTGTAAGTTCTCTCTTCACATTTAGTAGCTTAAAATTGCATTCCAGCTTATAATTGCTTATTGCTTACTTATATCTGTTTAGTGTAGGCATATTATGCTTATTATAGATATTAGATGCTTATTATGTGTAATTGTTAGTTTAAGATCTTAGTTTGCACTTATTTGTCTTAAAACAGTTAAAAACCAAAAATATTAGCATAATCTTGTAGCTTATCATTTCTGCTTATTCAGTAGTTTAAATTTACTTATTATGTTTGTTAGAAGCTTATTGTATCTGGTATTTAGACTTTAATCATAAATTCTTATTTTTAATAAGCTAAATATGGACTGAGTAAATTAAGGAGTTTTTGGGTCAAGCAGTACTAACTCAAGTTAGTACTGCTTGAGGCCAATTTGGTCTTAGTTTTCAACTTAAATTTCATATTTGAGTTTATAAGTGTAGGAATTGTGAGCTTAGTTAGGCTTAATCTAGTTTTTTATTAAGTTTGCTAGTTGTTAATTTGAATATGTCATCATTAAGTTAGTTTAAAGTGCATTTTTAGTTTAAATCTTTTCTAGGTATTGGAAAAATGTTCATTTGTTCTGGTTTAAGTGTTTTTAAAGTAGTAAGAAACTATTCCTCTAGCCTGCACAATTTATTATTTGAGTTTGGTTATGAAATATTCAACCTCATCACAGCTAAAACAGACAAATGACCCTATTTCAAGCTTAATTTTCAGAAGGTATAAGTAGTTTTTAGGTTTTAAAATTCAAAGCACAAGCAGATCTTAGGTCATATTCAAATTGTTTTAGCTTATTTTGTTCTAAAAAATTCAATTAGTAATCTTTTTAGCTTTGAAAATTGCATTTTGTCTTTTTGAAACACGCAAAAGTAAACACACATACTAAATGTAATAAGCTGTTTTCAAATAGCTTTTTCTTTGCCCATTTGTTTTTCAAAATAGTTTTTAAGATTTGTTTCTAGTAGCTTTTAGGCCAAGGTTTAAGTAGGTGTAGGGCTTATAGCTATAAGGATCCATTAGCTTATCTAAAAATAAGCTTAAAGTTGCCTTCAGGGACTTTTTGGTATGCAGTTTTTACCAAAGTGCTTATTTGTGATTTTTAGCTTATTGCCATAAGTTTTTGTTTAGTAACTGTCTTAACTAGCTTATTTCACTTTAAATAGTTTTTTGGCCAAGGTTTAAGATGAGATAAGCTAGAATATTATAAGGATCTGTTTGCTTATTTGAAATTAAGCTTAAAGTTGCCCTTAAGGCCTGTTTGGTATGCAGTTTTCTTATAAGTGCTTATTTGAAATCCTCAGCTTATGGCTTGCCTCTTTATGCTTATTTCTAGTCTAGAGTAGTTTATTAAGTTTAGGATTAAGTTAGTCTTAGCTTATTTTACTATTGTCCTTAGCTTACTAAGTCATTTAGTGGGAGCAGCTTAAAGATTAAAGCTAGCAGTACTAACTCTAAGTTAGTACCGCTGTGCTTATTTAAGCTTATTCTTGCTTTAGTTGTTTGTTCATTTCTTTTCAAAATTAGCTCATTAGGTTAGGGTTAACTTAGTAGGTGCTTATTTTACTTAGAACTTAGCTTAATTTAGCTTATTAGTTTCTTAAGTTCAAAAAGTAGCTTTATACAATTTGTTGGCTTTTCAGCTGATTTCCAGCTTATTTAAGGAGTTTCAAAAATAGTTGCTTTTATTAAAATTGATAGTTTTCAGCTTTTCTACAACTTTGATTTTTAGGTTTTTGCAAAATAAAAAAAAAGGGAAACCAAGGAAGTCGGGGTGAGCAAGACTCGAACCCCCGACCTCTACCTAGTCTCACCCTTTTATAAAGCCTCAACACACACACCTCTCACCAACGTGCCCTTGGGACTTTTACGTCTAAGTTTGCAAACACAATTGTTTTACCACCTTTTTTGAGTTTTTTTATCATAAGCCCTTCGAGTGCTTATTTCCTTTTTCCTGGCTTATTCTTTTTAGCTTATTCGTAGAATTTATTTTTCATACAATCCTTATAACTTTAGTGATTTTTAAGAATTTTCTTAGAATTTCTAGTCAAAGTTTTACATTTTTCGTGAATTAATTTTGTTATAAACTTTAAAAAATCATAAAAAATAGAAGAATAATCAAAAAAATAATTTTCTTTTTTATAAAATTTTCTCTTATCATATTCTAGGTTTAGGTTAAAATTTACTTCCGTAGGGTAAATATTTTGAAAATTCACTTTTTAAAGAACGGGATTCGATCCCCGTTCTTGTTTTCTTCGTTTTTGGCTTAAATTTCTCTCGGTTTAGAATTTCCTTAGCTTTTTACTTTTAAATAGTTAATTAGAATCAGAAAAAGTTTAGAAAAGTATTTAGGGTTTAATTTCAGTGTTCTAGCTTATTTGTCGTGTTTACTTTATTTCCCGTTATCGTTTTTTTTCGTAGTTAGGTTTAATTGTGCCTTTATTTGCTTACTATTAGGATTTTAGAAAATAAATCATCTTTGAACCAATTCAAGTCATTGTCCAAATAACAAACGAGGTCTCAATTTCATAAATCTTTGGGAAAACGACCCGGTAATCACTTACCGGTTAAACGTGTAGTATTTTTGTAAGATTTTTCCTACTACCTTTGTCCTCAAGGGTAGTTTTGGAATTTTTTATACTTTGGATATTATTACGTATATACTTGAGACATATCAAGTTTTTGGCGCCGTTGCCGGAGACTTGTGATTAAGATTCCTCCGTTTGCATTTGTCGATCGTGGTTTGAAGAACCTTTCGTTTTCGAAAGTTACGCTTTTGAGAAAATCAAAAATACAAAAAAATTTAAAAAATATAAAAGGTAAAAAAAATATTTTTTTTTCTTTTTAGTATAAGTAGAAGATTAATAAATAAGAAAAATACAAAAATATTTGCTCTTCCAGATTTTTCGATTTTTCTTCTGAATTTGTGAATATAAGAAATAAAAAAATTTACCAATTGGGTTAACAGAACATCACACATATAATACATTCAACTCGGAAGTATTATCCATCACATCAAGTTCCCAACCTTAAATTCAAAAATTTACCATCTTGTACACTTACTTTACGAAAAAGACGCACCTCTAGAGTAGTAAAATTGTCATCTCTTTTACTTATAAGGAGAGTTATCCAAGTTTGTTGATTATTCGGTAAAACAAAAATAATTTTCTTTTCTCATTTCTTTTATCATTTTTTGTTTGCTTGGTGCATGCGCACTAGAAATTCTAATTTTCCAAATAATTCAAACGGAGCCATTTCGAGACGTCGAAATAGAGGACGTGCTCCAAACATAATCGAACCCGAGCTTCGTACTATCGTTGAAGTTGCACCAATGGCGGAACGTACAATGGAAGAGCTACTCTGTGCACCCACGGAAGAGTATGGAGAAGCTATCGTTTTACCAGAAATTAATGCGGATGATTTTGAAATCAAAACGAATTTATTACAACTAGTTCAAGCTAACTCGTTTCACGGGGTATGTGACTTGACAAATCCCCGAAGCTAGTATTTAAGTTTCAAAGTGATTACCTCGACTTTACGATTAGAGAGTGTCCAAACTATGTTATTAGCTTATATGTATCCATAACTCACTCGAGGGGGCCGCTAAAGTTTGGTACGAGAAAGAACCTCCTAATTCGATCTTGACTTGGGAGGATCTCGTAACCAAATTTGTGAATCAATTTTTCCCTCCTTCGAAAACCACTTACTTAAAGAATGAAATTTCTCGTTGTATACAAAAATTCGAGGAAACTTTTAGTGAAGCATGGGAACGATTTAAGGAAATGCTTAGAGCTTGTCCTCACAACGGATTTACGGAGTTAACTCAAGTTGATACCTTCTATAAGGTTTAAACGAGAATGATCAAGACTCCTTAAATGCCGCGGCGGGTGGAAATCTTTTGAGTAAGACGACTAGAGAGGCTTTGAACATAATTGAGAACAAATCAAAAGTCCATTATTCACGTAATAAATCAAATGTTGCTAGGATGAATACGACTTCTAGAGAAAGTGTTAGTAAAACGGATGAGAGAATTGATAAGCTTGCAGACCAACTTTCGACCTTAGTTGAGATTGTTTCTAAAAAAGTTGTCACTCCCACTCCGGTTAAAGCGGTTGAGGAAATTTGTGTTACTTGTAGTGGGCCTCATGCGTGGTACAATTGCCATAATACCGATAATAATCAAGCTAGTGTTTGTGTGGCAATGGGTTCTTACAATCAAGTTAACCCTCAAAGCCGTGTTAGTAACCAAATGGCACCACCTGGTTTTGCTTCGATGCAAAACAATGGTCAAAATAGGTTTAATCAAAATCAAGGTCAATGGAATAATTTTAATCGGGGAGGTAATCAAGGTTTTCAAGCTCAAAACAATCATGCTCTAAATTTTCAAAATCAACCTTTTCAAGTTCCTAACAATCAAGTTCAACAAGAGTTTTCAAATGAGTTTTCAAGTTACAAGAGAACTAATGATCAAATGATAAGAAACATGCAAAATCAAATCAATTCGTTGAAAGGAGAAGTTAAGAATGAAATTCAAAACACGATGAAGACTCAACAAGCCTTCTTGATGAATCAACAAAATGTTTTTCAAACTAACTTGCAAAATATGTTAAGTGGATTCTTTCAAAACAAGGTCCCAGTCAACTTTCGGGTTACTCTTCCGAGTAATACCATCTAAACCCAAGGGTGAGAGAAAGCGATTCATCTACTATCGAAGTGGTGTTGCTTACGAGGGACCCTCGATTCCTACTAATCCTTCTCCTAAAAAGGTAGTGGAACGAGAAACCGAGGAGACAACGGATAAAGAGCAATCAAATTTCCAAGGAAGTACCGCTCACATCCCACCTCCGGTTAACCCCATTCCGATTCCGGAACCCGATGTTCCAAAGACTTTACCTAAGCCGAATATTCCATATCCTTCACGACGTAATGATCAAAAATACATCCGTGACAACGCTTCCGATCTAATGGTGGAGAAGATCTTCCAAATCTTTCAAGATTTGCGCTTCGACATTAGTTTCGCGGATGCTTTACTTTTGATGCCAAGATTTGCTCCTACAATTAAGAGTTTGCTTATGAATAAGGAAAAGTTGCTTGAATTAGCTAAGATACCGTTGAACGAGAATTGCTCGGCGATGCTCCTCAAAAAGCTTCCCGAAAAGCTTGGAGATCCCGGCAAGTTTCTTATTCCATGCAATTTCTCGGGAATGGATGTATGTCACGCCTTGGCCGATCTTGGCGCGAGCATAAATCTTATGCCCCTTTCCATTTGGAAAAAGTTATCCTTACCCGAACTTACCCCCACTCGGATGACTCTTGAGTTAGCGGATCGATCCATAACTCATCCTAAAGGACTCGCCGAAGACGTTTATGTCAAAGTGGGAAAGTTCCACTTTCCTACCGACTTTGTTGTTGTAGATTTTGAAGCCGATCCTCGAGTACCTCTCATACTTGGGAGATCCTTCTTAAGAACCGGTCGTGCCTTTAAATTGACTGTTTTAAAGGCAGAAGAAATATAATCTACTCTCGGGTTGATAATGAATCCATCACTTTTAATCTAGATCAAACTACGAGATACTCCTCTACAAATGAAAAGTCGGTAAACCGAATTGACATCATTGATGAGGTTTGTGAGGAGTATGCTCCGGAATTGTTAGGGTTTTCTAATAAATCTTCGGGTGGCAATCCCACCCCGACGTCTGAGCCTCTTACTTCTGAATTCATCTTAGAAGAGATCGAAGCTTATCTCAAGGATGATTCGATTTCACCAGAAATTGATCATGCCAATTGCGATCCGGAGGGAGATATTTGCTTAATTGAAAATTTATTAAATAATGACCCGTTTCAACTCCCTCCGATGGACCTAAAGCAAGGAGAAATAATCAAGGCGAAATCCTCAATGGAAGAACCTCTGGAATTAGAGTTAAAAGATTTACCATCTCACTGCGGGAAATATGACACACACACACACAGAAGAACAATGACAAGTTACCAGTGATTATTGCAAAAGGTTTAAAAGATGTTGAAAAAAAAGCCCTCTTAAAGGTGCTTAAATCACATAAACGGGCCATTGCTTGGAAAATCACCTACATCAAGGGTATTGAACCTCATTTTTGTACACATAAAATCTTAATGGAGAACGATTACAAACCCACGGTTCAAAGTCAAAGACGGGTTAACCCAAAAATTCATGAGGTAATAAAAAAGGAGGTCCTAAAACTTCTTGATGCCGGCATGATTTACCCGATCTCCGACAGCCCATGGGTTAGTCCAGTGCATTGTGTTCCAAAGAAAGGTGGAATAACCGTTGTTGCTAATGAAGAGAATGAATTAATTCCGACACGTTTAGTTACCGGGTGGAGAGTTTGTATCGACTATAGAAAATTAAATGAAGCAACTCGAAAAGATCATTTTCCATTGCCATTTATGGATCAAATGTTAGAAAGATTAGCCGGAAATGAGTTTTATTGTTTTCTAGATGGATTTTTGGGGTATTTTCAAATACCGATAGATCCCCAGGACCAAGAGAAAACTACTTTCACATGCCCGTATGGAACTTTCGCGTACGACGTCACGCAGCCATTGGCTTGAGATGAGAGATGCGTCCGGTACTTTCCGACTGTGTATGATGGTCATCATTCCATGATAGTGCGTCAAAAAGACTATGGAAGTGTTTATGGATGATTTCTTGGTTTTTAGGGATAGTTTTGATTTGTGCCTCTCCAATTTAGAAAAGATGCTAAAAAGGTGTGAAGACACGAATTTATTTCTAAATTGGGAGGCATCGAACACCACATTAATGTGTAGAAAGGCGAATTGTGTTAGGTCATAAAATTTCAAAGTCGGGAATTGAGGTCGATCGTGCTAAAGTCGATGTTATCGCTAAGCTCCCTCACCCGACTACCGTAAAAGGTGTTAGGAGTTTCCTAGGTCATGCGGGTTTTTACCGACGTTTTATCCAAGACTTTTCCAAAATAGCTAGACCTATGACTCATCTTCTTGAGAAGGAAACACCGTTTGTGTTTTCTAAGGATTGTATTGATGCTTTCGAGACTCTTAAAAAGAAGCTTACCGAAGCTCCGATCTTAGTTGTCCCAGATTGGAACCTACCTTTCGAACTTATGTGTGATGCTAGCGACTTCGCGATTGGTGCGGTTTTAGGACAACAAAAGATGAAGCACTTTCAGCCTATACATTATGCTAGTAAGACGATGACCGAAGCTCAAATTCATTACACTACGACGGAGAAAGAAATGCTTGCCGTTGTGTATGCTTTTGAAAAGTTCGCGCATATCTTGTCTAACTATAAGCATAGTGTATACTGACACTCGGCTTCTATAGCGCGCGAATATACCTATGAATAAACAGCGTGAGTGCAATAGCCGAGGTTGCTCCGGTGGGTTCTCCTCCTACAAGAATTTGATATCACCATCCTGATAAAAAAAGGAAGTGAGAACCTCGCGGCCGATCTTACATTTATCTAGCTTGAGAATTTTAATAAGAGGATGTGGGTTAGAGAAAACCAAAAACATAAATGAAAATTATCCATTAGAGACTCCTTGGTTTTGTAATATCTAGTGGTAAAGTACCCCATAGGTTTGACGGACTATGCAAATTCCATGCGGGAATTTTATCATCAAAAGGAATGACGACTAACAAACACGAAGAAAGTTTTTCAAGGACGATGAAAAATTACTTTTGGACAGATCCCTATCTTTTTGTATTGTGCTGATCAAATCATTCACAAAGGTGTGTGCAGTGCTAGACAGAAAGCTATGATATCCTCAAATCTGACTCGTTATGAAGGACCCACCTGGGGGCCCATCATAGTCCCAATCTCACTGCTCGAAAAGTCTGTGATGCCGGTTTCTTTTGGCCGCCATATATCGAGATCCATACTAGAACAGAATCTGTGAACGTGTCAAAAGACAAGGAAAAATTTCACAACGAGAGGAGATCCTCAATACGACTACTCAACTGTAAATCATCGCGAGTAGCGCGTGGGGTGATCGATATTGATGTGGACCATTTCCGTCTCACTCACACGGAATTAAATAGAGCATCTTCTATCCTCGAAGCCGTTGATTTATCTTTTCCAAGTGGTCGGACAAAGCAAAGGGCGCTCCCACACAAAATGATGGCTGCGAGTTGTAGTTTAAAGTTTTTGAAATCTCTTTCGCCGAATTCGGAACGCCTAGAGCTATTATAAGCGATCGTAGGACCCATTTTTGTAATGATCAATTTGCTAAAGTAATGTCTAAGTATGGGTCAACTCCATCGTCCTTGCATACCAAGCTTATCACCCTCAAATGAGCGGTCCAGTGGAGGTGTCCAATCATGGTTTGAAACGTATTCTAGAAAGGACGATTGGAGAAAACCGTGCCTCGTGGTCAGACAAACTAGATGACGCTTTATGGGCATTTCGTACCGCTTTTAAGACACCGATTGGTTGTACGCCTTACAAGTTAGTGTACGGAAAGTCTTGCCATTTACCTATCGAGTTAGAGCATAAAGCATATTGGGCTTTGAAACATGCTAATTTCGATCTTAAAACCGCGGGTGATCACCGGAAGCTTCAACTTAATGAACTTAATGAGCTTCCCGCGATCAAGCTTACGGAATTCTTTGATATATAAGAAGAGGAGGAAGGACAGAAGCTTCACGACTCTAAAGATCAAAACTATTTTTCAATGTTGGTGATCGAGTTTTACTCTTCAACTCTCGTCTAAAGATATTCTCGGGAAAGCTTAAAACTCGTTGGTCGGGACCTTTCACCATCACCAAAGTTTTTCCATACGGAACCATCGAGTTATCTCAACCCGATGGTCCAAACTTTAAGGTGAATGGTCATCGTGTGAAGCATTACTTCGGAGGGGACTTACCACCCAAGGTAGTCCAGGATCTCTAAACTTTCTCCAAGGACGAATGAATTCGGGGATCGAGTCAAGCTATGTGACTCGGTTACCAAAAACAAAGCGCTTCGTGGGAGGCACCCCATGCTTATCCTTCTATCTTCTTTCTTATTTCTAATGTGATGTGAGGAGGCTTGTACTCTTCCGATTCTTGTTGTTTGTGCTTGTGATTTTTTGTAGGATTGACCCAAAATTTTTCTGAAGATTCTCGTGTTCGGTGTTTTGTCCTGGTCCACTCGAGCTTCCTAGCCATTGCTTGCCATTAGTTTGGGGAAATCCGATATCCTAGATTATTATCGTCTAACATTTATCTTGCTTGAGATTTTTGTGATCTTTTTCAAGCCTTGTGTTATGCATTCAGAACTTATTTGCAGTTCTCTAGTCATGGGGTTTTTTAAGTCTTAGGGCTAGGAAACATTGATGACAATGTTTTAATTTTAATAGTGGGTAGTATAATCTTCGATATGCCTCAAAATACTTTTGCCCGTTGTTCTCACGTACCCCGTTTTCCCACAAAAATTTTAAATTTTTAAGTCTTAATATCTAGTTAATTGTTCACATATAAAAAAATGTTAAAAATATAAATAGTTAGTTGAAAAATAGAAAATAGTTGACACGAATGTAGGCTTTCCGTTGGTGAGAATGAAAAGTAAATTTTGACCCGACCGGTTTTATATCTTAGCTTTCTCCTTAACTTTAAATAGATTGATTTTTGCTAATCTTTTATACAATGAGCTATAACAACCGCAAGCTAGCTTTAAAAAGTCAAGACTCTTGTAGAGTTCCATCAATGATTTTAAAATATGCGAAGATCGATTTATTAGGAAATAGATTGTTGACGATCTATGTGACTTGTCAAAGTGCCGATCTTGATTCATTAAGCCTAAGTATTGCACTGATTGTTCTTATTAGAAATTTTAAATTGTGATAGAACCAAATGAGATGACATCGAGTAGAGTATAAGTTTTGATGCTAAACAAGAATATTTTGGATTTCTTTAAGGCTCTAAGTGTTAATTGTGGCTTTTTCTCCCAATAGCTTGTTTCACCTTTATATATAATTGTTTAATAAATTGAGTTTCTTTGGTTTTTGTGATTCTTAGTTTAGATCATTTCGTAGAGATTCCCTCTGGTGAAAGTAAGGTACATATCGAGGTTTTGTCAGTGTTATGGGGAAATAGACTCTTGGACCATGGTCGGCTCGGATACCGATGTGGCATGTTGATTAAGCAAGACCACAGGATCTATGACTCTTTTGGCTATAATAATAATAATTATGTAATACACCGAAGCCGAAAATAAGACTTCTGAGATCATGGTTGGCTCGCACACCGATGTGACATCGTTTAATAGGGTCCGGAGGTAATAAGTAATAATTCTCATACAAAAACTGTGGCGGCTGATAAAAGTTAGCTAACTCTTGCCGGCTCACAACCGATGGAGTAGTCCTCTAAATAAGGCATAGTAATAGATAATCCAAGACTGATAAAAGTGTTGCTGCATCTTGCGGCTCACAACCGAAGTTGCAGCCTTCTAAACAGGTCGAGGAACTTACCGAGGCTCAAATCATATGTTTGCTACACTTGCGGCCTCACAACCGATGTTGCATCCTTCTAAAGGACCGAGGTTTAATAATGTTGCAATAATAATAATAATAAAGCCAAATTTCGACTCCGGGGCTATCTAAATAAAGCCTCCGTCTCTGGAGCGGAGCGAGTTGAGTTGTTTCGAGATAAAATAATAAGGATAACCCCTAAATCATTCGAAATTAGAACTCTTATATGTGGACCTTATTCTCACCACAACACGTGCATTTTTACATGGAAAGGATTTCAAGCTATTAATAGTCTAAACCGGGTTTACTTTATAAGGACATAATTTATTTGTCACCAATAATAATAATAAAATCCTTAAAGGAAATTAGGAATAAGGGAGGAAAAGAACACAATTAGCTTTTATGAGTAGTGTTAGCATCATAACTTGTATTTTGCAATGATCTTGTTTTAAAGCTTGGCTTGGAGAGGTGAAAGTCGGGGACGATGAATTTATCCATTTGGACACTGTTTGGCTTTTGTTGTTCTGATCCCTAAAAAGTGATCAATGAATAATGAAAGCAATACATTTATTTCCTCCTACATGAATAAGTTGTAAGTTGTGTAAATTAGAAAAATCATAAAAAATGAAAAAGTTTTGAAAAATAGGGTGTTTTAAAGCTAGTGATTTCTTAACTCTCCCCACAAAAGTCTTTGCTACTTTTCAAAGATTTAGTTTGGGGAAGTTTTGAGGTATTTGGTTTTAGAGCATATAACATTGCGTGAGGACACGGCAATCACTTAGTTTGGGGAATTTTGATATGTGAGAAATCACATAACCTTTTTATACCAAAAATAGCCCTTAAATGAACAAATTGTGCAAATTATGCTTGTATATTGCTTGTTTTGTCATTTGTGATGTGTAGGTACGGATATTGCAAAACTCATAAGAAAACGGCTAAATCTGGACAAACACAAACACGGGAACGGATAAAGTGCACAAAAGCCAGAAGTTTTCTAGCAAAGGTCAACAAAGTCAACCTTAGTCAACCCTTGGTCAACTTAAAAATGTCAAAAACCCTCAAAATACCCAAAAGGGCCTTATTGTTAAATTCATTTTCACTAAAAGTCCTAAAACAATAACACCGTTAGTCCTTAACCATTAAAGAGGACTACGGTTACTAAGTTCTCTCTAGAACTAATCCCTTAAACCCCTTAACCCGGCCCAATTTCCTTCTTTATAAACCTGGGCCCAAGTCAAACAACCCATTCCCCGAGTCAAACACAAAATGTATAACATTTGGGGGGCGGGAAAAACAGTTTTTACTGTTCACCGTCTCCCCCATTTCACCTAGCTCAAATTAAACCCAAATTAACCCACACCCTCTCAATTCAACGTGGCTACAAGAGATTCCAAGTACTAAGTGCCATCTCATCAAGCAAAAACGTCACCAAGAGCTCTTATTGGTCAAGACTCTGACAAAGAATTACACGCGGGTCTTAAAAGAAACACACAAGGAAGGGAAAATTACACTAAAAACAAGCCAAAAGAAGCACAAGGCTCTGACACAAGGAATGCCACGCTGGCAATCCGTGTGATCACATCTTTGATCTAACGGCTAAGACAGGGGATCCAATGATTAGAGAGGAATGAATGGTCAAGATCAGAGCAAGCATGAGCGTGTGTTGAAGACTATAAGCTTCTCTCTTGCTCTATAAATAGAGAGTCTGCTTCACTCACAAGAATCATCTAGGAGTAGTGTTAATATAACTTAGTATAGTTTTTTAAATAACTTGTAATTTTTGCAATTTAGCTTATTGTAATGTCTTAATTCAATAATTGTAATCTCTTTTTCAAGCTTGTAACCAGTTACTCTTTTTATTATAATAATACGTGTGTTTTTCATCATTAATGTCCAATTTAGTGTTTAGTATAAAGCAACTTTGGGGTTTAATAAGCTCTATTATATAATGCAAACAGTTTCTTAATAAGCTCTTAAGAGATCGCCGCGCTTTCAAGCTATATCCACTTAGTTAAAGCTCTCAAAAGCTTAACCAAGCTTATTGACACAAGCTTAATTTCACCGATCTTAATATTACCACAACTTATTAAGGAAGGGAAGCCAGTAATGGAAGGGCTTCCAGAACCTCACCAGCTTATCCTAGGATAAGCTAGAGCTTGTTGATAGCTCAAAAGAGCATTTATAAGCCTTGTTTTGTGCAAAGGCAGTTGTAAGTTCTCTCTTTACATTTTGTAGCTTAAAATTGCATTTTAGCTTATTACTGTTTAATAATAGCTTATATCTGTTTAGTGTAGCTTATTAATGCTTATTATAGATGTTAGATGCTTATTATGTGTAATTGTTAGCTTAGAACTTAATTTGCTTGTCATTTGTCTTAAAACAGTTAAAAACCAAAAATATTAGCATAGTTTAATAGCTTATTGTTCTAGCTTATTAGTTTGTTAAAATCTGCTTATTAGATCTTATTATAGCTTTTTAGTATCTGGTATCTAAGATTTTAGCTTTAATTCTTATTTTTATAAGCTAAGTATGAATTTAAGGAATTTAAGGGAGTGTTTGGGTCAAGCAGTACTAACTCAAGTTAGTACTGCTCGAGTCCATTTGGTATTTTAAATTTCATTTTAAATCTTATAATAAGGTTTATAGAGTCAGGATTTAAAGTTGTTTGAAGGCATAATCAAGTTTTAATCAAGAGTAGTGATTAAGATTGGTTTAAATCTGTTGCCTTAATCTAGTTTAATGTGCGATTTTTAAGCTCAAATCTGTTATAGTTATGTTATTGCTCAAATTTCTTTAGTTTTAGTGTTATAAAGATGTTTAAGACAAGTCATTAGGTCTGCCTATTAGTTTAGCCTTTCTTCTGATTTGTCATTATAAGTGCCAGCAACTGTCATCAGCATCTTAAAAAGAACAAAAGTCCTTTTTTCAATCTAAAAATTCATCAAGTTAAAATGTTTTTCAGCTTTTAAATTTTGATACTGAGTAAGATTTTAGGTCAAAACGTTAATCTGTGTTAAGCAGATTTAGCAATATCTAGTCTTTATTGATCTCTGTTTTTGCTGAGATAAAAATTGCATTCTCTTGTTCTTTTGAAGACCCAAAAAAAAACTCAGCATATTTAGTGTAACAAGTCATTGTTTCAAAATAGCTATTTTCTTGTCCACCTAGCTTTTCAAAATAGTTTTTTACAAGACCTACGTTTCAAGTAGCTTTTGGCCAATGTTTAAGTAGGTGTAGGGCTTATAACCACAAGGATAAATCATGTTGCTTATCTTGGAATATTAAGCTCAACATAGTGCCCCCCTTTTAAGGCGCCTGCTTGGTTACCGTGAGAGTCTCTTTAAGTGCTTAATGGTAAATCAGCGTTATGCTTGTGCTTTTTGTTCATTTCTAGATTAAAATAGCTTAGAAGGTTAGTTTTAGGTTAGCAGTTGCTTATTTTTAGCTTATCTTAGTTTTCTAGCTTATTTAGTTTTGTTAAAGTAAAAAAATGGTTCCTCAGTGGTTATCTGCCTAATTTAAGCTGTAACTAGCTTATTAGTGATTTAGAAAAAAATTGTTTTCATAAAAATAGCTTATTATAAGCTGTTTTACAACACACACACACACAGGTTTTTCTCGCAAAAATAAAAAAAGGGGAAACCAAGGAAGTCGGGGGTGAGCAAGACTCGAACCCCCGACCTCAACCTAGTCTCTCCCTTTTATAGCACTCAACACACACACCCCTCACCACGCGCCCTTGGGACTTTTTACTTCTCAAGGTGATCATTTAATAATCTTTACAGACTCCTTTTTTGGAGTTAACTAATTAAATAAGCACTCTTCGAGTGCTATTTGATTTTTTCCCGCTTATTGAGTTTTAGCACTATTAGATTCTTAATTTTTCCTGTATCCTGCATATTATAATCTATTACTACAAAAAAAAATTGATTTTTAGCTTTAAGTTTTTATATTTTTTCGTGAATTAATTTTGTCTAAAATACTTTAAAAATCATCAAAAATTAGAAAAATAATCAAAAAGAAATAATAATTTTATTTTTTATAAAATTTCTTTTTTCATATTCTATGTTTTGGTTGAAATTTACTTCTCGTAAGGGTTAATATTTTGAACAGTTCCCTTTTAAAAGCAAGACAGGCGTTTTCTATATCCGTTCTCGTTTCTTCAGTTTTTTGAACACACAAAATTACTCTCTGCTTTAGAATTTCCTTAGCTTTTTACTTTTAAATAGTCATTTAGGATTAGAAAAAGTTTAGAAAAGCATTATAGGGTTTCAATTTTAGTATTCCTTGCCTTATTTGGTCACGTTTTCTTAATTATGTTATTTCTTATTTAAATATGCTTAGTCGTTAATTTTCTGCTTATTTAAATTGATTTTAAATTGTCAAGATTTATAACAATTAATCAAAAACAGTTTAAACAATTCAATCATTGTCCAAATAACAAACGATGGACTCAATATCAGTAAGTCTTTGAGAAAAGGAACAGTAATCACTTAACCGGTTGAACGTGAAGTAATTTTGTAAGATTTTTCCTACTACCTTTGTCCTCAAGGGTAGTTTTTGAATTTTCTATACTTTGGATATTATTTAACTATATACTTGAGACGAGTATCTAGTAACAAAGAGCACCAAAGACACACAAAAAGTAAGATCATGCTCTTATCATGCTCCATGCTTGCGCATATGGGGTTTTTGTATATAGAGACGTTGTGAATGAGGGATCGTTTTTTGGTGTAACAAGCAGTAGCCACAGCTTCTGCCCATAGAAACATCGGAGCCTTAGAAAATATCAGTATTGTCCTAGCGGACTCTACAAGAGTGCGGTTCCGTCTTTTGACAACATCGTTCTGTTGTGGAGTCCTTAGAACTGTCTTTTGGTGAAAAATGTCGACACGTTCATAATATGCAGTCAAATCTTTATTGACAAATTTTGTGCCATTATCAGTACGGATGTATCTAATAGTTTTGTTGAGACCGACTTGTATTTGCTTCAAAATTTTGATGACGACCTCAGGGGTTTCATCTTTCGATCTCAAAAACTTAACCCAAGTAAACCGATCATCAACGATGACTAATATGTACTTCTTCCCATTAATTTTTTGCACTCGCATTGGTCCACATAAATCCATATGAAGGGTATTAAGAACTTCCAAGTTGGTGTTTTTAGTTTTGGGTGTGTGGGTATGCTTTTTGCTCTTTCCTAGTTGACATGCGGAGCAAAGATGATCTTTCTCAAACTTCAATCTAGGTAAGCCTCTTACTAAATCCTTTCTTGCAAGGTCATTGATGGTACCGAAGTTCAAGTGGTTTAAACGACGATGCCATAACCATGATTTATTCTTGGAGGCTTTGGACAACAAGCAGATTGGGGAGGACTTCATCATGTCTTCAACCGAGATAGTGTACAAATTAGAACCACAAGAACCTTTAATTAATTCAACACCATCTGTATCTCGAACATAACATGAATGCTTCCTGAATGCAACTTTGAGATTAGAGTCACAAAATTGTCTGACAGAAAACATATTGTGTCTCAGTCCTTCCACATAGTATACCCTAGAGATCACACTATCACCAATCACATAGTCTCCATAACCCATGATAGCACCAAAGTGGTCATTCCTAAATCTAATTGTCCCGATGAACTTTTTCATGAAATTTATGAGCCGTGAGTGATCTCCTATCATATGTTTTGAGCAGCCTGAGTCCAAATACCAAAGGACGATATGTACGACTTGCATTTGAAAATAGACAAAGATGGAGAGTTTGGAAAGTTGGATCCCCAAGTTTTGTTGGGTTCCTGTTGGTTAGTAGTAGCAACAGTAGAATGCCGAGAGGCATTAATTGCCTTATTCTTAGTTGGAGTAGGAATGCTAATGGGAATTGCCTTGTACTA
>BQNB010000728.1:79956-159567 GCA_026074375.1 Tanacetum coccineum
CATGTTTTCAGGTCATATTACAATTTCAATAATCCTATTTTCTTTCTATTTATAACATTTTTGCGTATTTACTTTTATTTTAAGACGCCTAGTTGAACCCTAATAAGTAAAACTTAACTTAGGATTTCTTAATATCATGATTAGGGCTACGTTTAAACTAAAGACTTTCGTTATCAATTTCCCTCCACTTAGCTGACCAAATCATGTACATCTTACTCGTATCCTTTCACCACCACTTAGTGTTTAATTCCAATAAGTAAACAAAAACAAGGCTTATATTTCTTTCCTTATTTTTGTAATAATACATACAATAAAAGGTCTTAAACCATGAACCTAATATAGAAACTAAAATATCTCCCAAAAAGATAAATAAAAACTCGTGTACATCTATGCAACTTCACAAATCATAAATGTTCTCTTATTAACTAGAAAAGATGTACAAACATCCCACCTTAAAATAACCCTAATACCTATTGGATAAAGCCCTTATCTCCTTTTATAAACTCTACAAGGTCACATGATAAACTTGGTTTGTGTTCTCCTGGTCTTTGCCTTCCACGCCCCACCAACAGTAACCACCTTTATTTCACTATGCCTTGACCATGTATAAACCCCAAAAGTTCTTTGCCTTATATGAGTCAACATACAACCGTGACTCAGGAATGGAAAACTATGCATGCAATGTCACTTGAGTATATAAAGTGTTGCCTACTATTCTTTGCAAACACAGAGAAACATAAGCAGAATTAAAATCCTACTCCTTACACCATTGTTCCTTATTCTTCTAGCCATTGTTTCGATTCACATACAACACACACATTATGCCATCATATTCTCCAAAAACCCTAAAACTCCAAGAAACCCTAACTAGGTTTCTTTAGGTTTTTCGTTCCCTGATTAGTGGTCCACATCAAGGCAGCAAACGAGTAAGTGGTTCGTGATTAAAAGGGGTATAAGCAGTTGCAAATAATCATTTGTTTGGGTGTTTGATTCGTGTATACGTGAGGGGTAAAGAGGTTGAGCATTCGTCACTTCCTTTGGGCCAAGTTCGTTCGCATTCATCTCTGTGTTTTGTGAGCTATCACTCCTTGTTACCTATCTTTAATATGCAATTTATATGCCATAGTTGTGTGCTTGAATCTGTTAAAAACAAAACTCAAATTTTGTTGCTTACCTTCTGATGTATGTCGCATAAACAGTGAAACCCCGTAAAGCTGTGAAGTGACTAATGAAATAGGGGCCACGGTTATGCTAGGGTAATAGGTCTAGCGTATCAAACATTTGTAGATTAGACTCGTTAGTTAGATAAAAGGAAAACGCATATGTTATGTTATCATGAAACGCAGCACACACCAGTGACTTTGTGTACACCCTTCGACCACTAGAAGTAGAGTATATAATCAAACCTCATACATTTCGTAAATAGGACATGGGACACTTCGTTTTGCCCCTGGAATTTCTAGTTTTCGTCAAATATTAACGAAGTTAGGGAGTCCTAAAGTTGCACGATAAAAACTGCCATGTTAACTATTTCGAGGCAGTCTGATGAGGCATTTTTCTCAGGTTATTTTAACACACTTACCTACTGTTAAAATGAACAAAAGACTAGTATATGAAGTCTAATATACCCTCTTTAAATAGGAAGAAAGATTATCCCTTTTCGTTTGGAAACAAGCTCACAATTTGCGTCTGAATATGGAGTGCAAGTTTTTATAAATCTCTGCTTGAACCATATGGCGTGTAAACCCACCTTGCACTCCCTTTTGACCTCGATAACAACGTCAAAACTTATAAAAGGTGAATTGTAATAGACCTAGCCTAGTTTACATAGATATTTTTAGTTTGTCATACTCGCAAACTGAGTCGTAAGTTAGTGATGTTCCAACAGTTAAAACTGCTGGCAATTCAGGTCGCGACACCCTCACCTTTGGCCTCGTTTTTAACTATTTTAGCCACAGCAAGACTTAAACTCATAAAGGGCAAATGGTAGTAGAGTTGGCCTAGTTTTCAAATATGTTTTTGCCTTGTCATAATACTGAGTGACGTGTTCACAATCTACGACCAAAATCTGTCAAAAATCACTTATAAAACACTTGGCCAAAATATTATTTTCTGCTTAAACCCAGTCGCGACACCCCCATGATTAGACACGTTTTTGACCCTTTAAGCGACGCTGTTGGACAAAAACTTAAATGACAAAAGTTATAGACGACATGGCCTAGTTTTCAAATCCACTTTTAATTTGTAAATTCATTATGTAACGAATCCAGAAATTGATTGTAAAACTCTATGTTTGTTCCAAAACTTTATAAATAAAAACTTAAGTATTAATACTTTTAGATTCGTTTTGTCACAACTTTGTCCATTTGTTTGCCACGCTTAGAGACCAAATCAAGTTTCGACTGAATTAACTAGATGAGTACTTACGACCTAGTTTTTAAACTGTCCGCTATTGTAATCTACATGTTTTAAGGTAAGAAATTATGACCCAATACGTTTGGCCAATTTTCATGGACAACCACATTTTAAACAAGTAATATTTTCGCAACTCAAGCACAATACTAAGGATAAGATTGCATACATTGTAGTATTACATAATTAGTAATATGTGTATTATTTGTTTAGGTAGCAGATAGAGTTTGCATTTTTTTCGCGTGCATCATTTACCTTGCTCGCTTCATATTCGTTGCTACCTTATTTTATCATTAAGGTGAGTTTATAGTCCTCTTCTTACACTTTTCAATCATTTATCAAATCTCGGGGATGAGATCATGTTGTTTTACAAAATGGATACAAGTACATTTAAATTCAAATATTACGAGTTTGCCTAAGTAGCTATAACCCACTATGCCTATCATCATGAACTGTTAATTGCATAGATGTAATTGTTAATTGCATTATGTGAGCGTGAATGTTTTGGGAATTAACATCCCCGTTCGGGTAAGTAGCGCTTGCTAGTTTACCGGTTGGCCGGGAATAACGAACGTATACCATTTCGGACTCATAGATGTTACGGGTTGAACATCTACATTGGGCTTCATAATTTATATGTATTTTATATACATACATTGTTTAGCTTCGGTGTCATGAGCTTAGCGTATATCGTAATACATTTTTGTGATATTGTATTCGTTACTTTATTACAGAGAAATCTTGCCATCCGCTTTATTTAATTTATAAACCTATAAATTCACAAACATTATTGTTGATAGTTTAAACATGTTTCTCAGGTCAATAAGGTGCAAGTCATGGGTACATTGGATGGTCGTCTTTTGAAGTCATGTCACTACAAAGATTTGCGTGCATTACATTTTGGGATATTGTTATGTTGTGAAATCTTTACTTTTCAAGTTGAACAATTTAAGCCTATGGTCTTTTGTAACAAACCATTTATGAAATCCAATGTATTAGTTTTCAAACGACTCTTTTAGAGGTCGTTCTCATATCTTGTGCTATTGATCTATGAAGTAATACCCCTGGAATATCATATTCCGCTGCGACCCATTTTGGGGGTATTACAGATTGGTATCAGAGCCAAGGTTATAAAGAACCAGTTCAAATGTTTTTACTTGGTCTATAACCATTTTTTTCAAATATTGCGTCAGTCAAAAGTTTTTCAAAGGGACATACATGCAAACGGGTAGTGTTGCATCTAATTGCATCTAATATAAATGCTTACATGTCATGCATTATTTTAGCATTAGTTAATTATACTAAATGCTTACATAGGTTATATACGTGTTAATATTACATTACATATATTACTGCTGTCTTATATAATATATACTTATACAAGTTTATATTATGGTTACAGATTAGCCATGTCATCAGATAATGCATCGTCTGCAGTAACCTATACGTCCATATCCTCTGATTAGAATGGACTATCATGGGGCATTCCACTTGTGAATGCCGGCGAGCTTCCAGAGATGGACCCCTACGAGGAGGTTGCCCAGCAAGGGCAGGTACCACCACTATCACCTGCTTATGTACCTGACCCCATGGAGTTCGAGGAGCATGTACCAGTATATGTTCCAGAGCCAGGGCACCCGGAGTACCATGCACCATCAGATGATGACATTCAGGTCGAGGATCAGCCTTATGTTGACGATGCTTCACCGACTGCTGAGTCACCTGGATACATTGCTGACTCAGATTCGATGGAGGAGGATACTGATGAGGTATCTATTGATTATCCAGATGAGCCTGAGGATGGCGAGGAGGATGACGATGAGGATCCCAAGGAGGATCCCAATGAGGAGCATGAGCCTAAGGATGAGGATATTTAGGAGGAGGATCCCTCTGAGGGTTCTGATGAGATTTATCCTTCAAAATTGGAACATGTCTGCTTACAAGATGAAATCACACCACCACACCACCTCCTCCTCATCATCACAACACCAACCCAACAAACTCCCTCATACAGTATCAACATCAAGCTGCCTATTTCAAAAATGGGAGATTATGATATATGGGCTATGTAAATGGAGCACTATTTGGCACTTTACAGATATCCAATTGGGAGGTTATACAAAATGGAATGGGTCCTGTATCAATCACTACAGAGATACTAAATAAAGGCAAATTAAGGGTTTTGCTCCTCCTCTAGAACTGAGAAGGATTGTGTAGAGAGAAAGAGAGAGAAAAGCAAAGGACCACTTGCTTATGGCTCCTACCAGAAGATCTATCTTGCTAAAGTACCATAAGATGGAATGATGCAAAAGAAATGTGGATGCCATCAAATCTAGATTTGGTGGAAATGACGAATCAAGAAGATGCAAATGTATTATCTTGAGCAACAGTTTGAAGGATTCTATGTATCCAACTCAGAAGGGCTTCACAAAGGCTAGAAGGTTTCAAAGTTTCTGAGTCAGTTAGAGATTATGGAGCAGGTGATCTACTGAGGATGTAATCAAAAGAAATTTCTAAGATTTGACTTCTGTCCTGGTCACAGTTTCCTTAATTATGAGACCAAGACCCGGAATTTTGTGGACAGTCTTAGTTTGATGATTGTACATTAATCTAAGAGCTTTTGAGAGTGATATAAAGGCTCTACTGATTCATCCTCTAGCTCGCAGAAATGTAGCTTTTGTCTCTGTGAGAAAACACTAGCGAGTATCTAATGAAGTGTTTCGCTTATTGTTTGTTCCCAATTATTATGGTCAAACTCAAAGTTTGAACAACTTCATCATATCTTACTTGCAAATCAATCAGTTGCCCTCAACTGGATCATGAGGACTTCGAACAGATTGATGAATTAACTTGAAGAAATGGACTTGAAGGTGGCAAGTGGCCTTAATCTTATGAGAATGAAAAAGATTTTACAAGAAGACTGGTAGAAAGCTCACAATTTGATGCAAAAGAACCTGTATGGCTTTGATAAAACCAAAGTTGAGTGGAATGCTCACAATGCCATTAAAATCGGGATTTTGCTAGAGAGTGTAGAATCAAGGGAAATCAAGATAATAGGAGGAGGGATGCATGGAATTCTGGAAACAAGGATGGGAGCAGAACTGGACAGAAGGAGGATTCTAAAGCATTGGTGACAATTGATGGAGAAGGTGTAGATTGGACAAATCATTCAAAATACAAAGATGATGAAGATTATGATTGATGGGCCTTGCAACAGCTTCAGACTCAGACACAGAGGTAATTTATGTTTAAATAAGTGTAAAGAGGTCTTCTGACTAATATAAATAAAGCTGTTTGATGCTCAGAGTTGGAAGGGGGAAACAACCTTAGTGATGCAAGCATAGAAATAAAAGTATTCTCAATGTGTCTTAAGAAAGTTGAAGTACAGTTAGTTGCTCATCACAAGGACAACTTTGGTATGACAAATGATAAAGTTTATGAAAATGATTTTAGATGATTAAAAAAATGTTTTCTCACATTTCATAAGAAATTAATAGGCAGGAAGCTCAAAAAGAAAAGAAGATTGAAAGGGCTTAAAAGTAGAAATAATGGCATAATTTCTTCTAGATTCTTAGTAAACTGCTAATTACCCAAATAAAATAAAATTTTCGAGTGCTAATGATTAAGTTTGGGCTTGGTATGGGATCATAGTTATGATGGTATTTTGAGCTTATGAAAATGAAGTGTTGCAGAGTGTTTTTACGAATAAAGAGAGTGAGATAGAAAACCAACCTTTGTATGATAGGTTTGTTACAGCAGAAGGATTGCATGTTGTACCCCCACCCATGACAAGGAATTATATGCCCTTTGGGGCCTGAATTGAAGTAGGTACTCACATTTGCATTATGGTCCAAATCTGACTCAACTCTAGTGAATCTGAATCACCTATCAAGTGATAGTTTGATACCTGTGAATCTTAACATTAGTGCGAACTCTGAATTAGTGTAATTTGAAAACTGTTGTCAATGAATATAATGTTCGAATTGTCAAACTAAGGTTTATGGTCTGTGCTCTATTCATTGAGGAGTAAAGTGATGAATCAGATTAGTGAAGATGTGTATGTGTCTATACCACAAACAAAAAAAACAAAGAAACACTAGTTTTGTAACCTATCAAGTAAAAACTCCATAGGGGAAATGTTTAAGAGTCAGTTCACACATGTCAAAAACTAAAAGTTGACAAGACGATTTTTGGGTATGTGTTTATGTAAAGAGCATGTTGTATGTGGTAGTCTTAATCATTTATTTAGAGATTGTGATTTCATGAGGTAGAGGATGGCAGAAAAGTGACTTAAACAATGGTGGATTAATGTGCAAAAAGTGAATAATAAAAACCAATTTGTTCCTTCAACAGTACTAACTAGAACTAGTAAAATTCCAGTTAGTACTGCTAAAGCTAGCAGTACTAAAAATTTTAGTACTACTAGGCAAAGTTTTAACAGACAGACAGTACTAACTAGTACTACCATGAAAGTTAATACTGTTAAGCCCATTGTAAATAGAGTTAGACCAGCAAATGTTTTTTACAAAACTCATTCACCATCCTCAAGGCCTTTTAAAAAGACAACTGTACCTTAGAACAGATTTTTTATCAAAACGCTTAATACTGACTAAGTTAAATGCAGTTAGTACTGTTGGGGGACAAAGGGAAACTGCTGTTAAGTCCTCAGCAGGTTGTAACTGGAGACCACAAAGAAACAACTGGCACAATATCTCTAAATACAATAGTAGATCTAATTTGAGAAACTGTTATACTTTCAAAGATCCACTAGGCAGACTCAAGCCCAAACAGGCTTGGGTCCCTAAGAGAGTCTAATCTCTTTCTTTTAATGTGCAGGATTATCCACATAGAGCTCTAAAGAATAAATGAATTGTTGATAGTGGATGTTCCAGGCACATGACTGGGAACAAGGCTTACCTTGCTGAATTTCAAGACTTTAATGTGGCCCTGTTGATTTTGGAGGTAGTAAAGGTTTTATCACTAGTAAGGTAAAATTAAAAACGGGTAAGTTAGATTTTGAGGATGTATGCTTTGTAAAAGAACTCCAGCATTTCAATCTCTTTTTTGTGTCACAAATATGTGACAAAAAGAAAAAGGTTCTGTTTACTGACTCTGAATGTCTTGTTTTGTCTTCTGAGTTTAAGTTACCTGATGAAAATCAATTATTACTTAAAATCCAGGACAAAACAATATGTACAGTTTCAATTTAGAGAACATTATTCCTTCAGGAGGATTGCTTGTTAATAGGCAAAGGCTACACTGATGAATTACACAAATGGCCATAGGATGTTGGTCATGTTAATTTCAAAAACCTAAACAAACTTGTGAAGGGAAACCTTGTAAGAGGTTTACCTTCAAAGATTTTTCAAAATGACCACACTTGTGTTGCTTGTCAGAAAAGAACAGCAACTCAAGGCCTTGTAAGGCAAATTAGTAAGGCTCTATTAGCCACTCTTTGACAATTCTTCATATGATTTGTTTGGACCTACATCTATCAGAGCTCTAAAACCTAAGACCTATTGCCTTGTAATCCAATGATGATTTTAGCAGGTTTTGCTTGGGTATTTTTCTTAAGACTAAGGATGAAAACTAGTGCAATCCTTAAGGTACTTTATAAGTCATAGAAAACAAATGAATCAAAAAGTTAAAACCATTAGATCGATAAATGGTACAAATTTTATGAAAAGGGATGTTATTGAATTATGTGGGTCAAAAGGGATCAAGATGGGAATACCAGTTAATGCAGAAACTTCCACAACAAAATGGAGTTGCTGAGAGAAAGAACAAGGACCCTTATTGAGGGCTGCTAGGTCCACTGCGTGCAGATTCTATTTTTACTAACCACTTTTTGGGTGATAGCAGATAGTACTGCTTGTTATGTTCTATACAGGGTACTAGTGACCCAAGCCTCATAATAAGACACTTGACACTTTAACTGGTAAGATACCAATTATAAGTTATAATAAGACTTTTGGGTGCCATTGTGACCATCTTGAATACATTGACACCTCTCGAGCAAGGTTTGCTGGAAATCAGTATGAGGATTTTTTAGTTGGGTTATTCTTACAAGCAAGCTTATTAGAGTATAACAATTTAGAAAACCAAAAGAGTTGAAGAAAAACCTACAATCAACTTACTTAGAGAAAAACAAACCAATGTTGCAGGGAAAGGACCAACTTGGCTTTTTGATCTTGATTATTTAACTGATTCTATGAATTATCATCCAATAAGATCAGAGAATCAAGCTAATCATCATGCAGGTCAACAAGAAGCTAACCAAAATGCAGGTACATAAGACATTATTGATGCAGGGGATTCTGAAATAGAGGATAAATCTGCTTAAGACTGCTTTGTACTGCCAATATGGCCTTTTTATTCTTCAACAATCACTCCTGATTTAAAGACAGATGAAAAGAGAGATGGTCCAAGAGAGGAAGAACAAGTCTTTATGGATGAACTTGAAAGACTTAAGAGGTAAGAAAAGGAAGCTAATGAAGAAGCTGAAGCTCTCAGGAAGAAGTTTGAACAAGAAACTGAGCACTTAGTTATACAAGAAGGAGCTGTTAGAACTAGCAGTACTAATATTTTTAGTACTGTTTGTCACAGCTAAAAGCTAAGCAGTACTACCAGTTAATACTGTTACCATACCAGTTAGTACTGCCAGTCCTCATGAGGGACTATCTCTTTCTGATCCAACAAATCCTGAAGAAGATGATTCAGAAATACCTCCACTTGAGGATATCTATCAAAATTCTACTGATGGTATTTTTACTACTTCTTCTTATGACGATGAGGGTGCAGTGGCTGACTTCACAAACTTGGAAACTGTTATGAATGTTAGTCCTATTCCCACATCACAAGGATTTCATTATTCTCATCATAAGCACTTATTCTAGGAGATCCAACCTCAGCAGTTCAAACAAGAAGCAAATTGAATTCACAGTTCTGGAGCCATGCTTTTGTTTAGTTTGTTCAAAGCAAAGAAGAAATAATCATAAGGACTTCCAGCGTTGTTTATTTGCTTGTTTCCTGTCTCAGAATAAACCCAAGAAGATTTTAGAAGCACTTGAAGATGAAAGTTGGGTTGCTGCTATGCAAGAAGAATTGATGCAGTTTAAGATACAGAAACTTTGGGTCTTAGTAGATTTGCCTTATGAGAAGAAGGCTATCGGTACAAAGTGGGTTTATCGAAATAAGAAAGATGAAAGAGGAGTTGTTGTCAGAAATAAGCAGGTTAGTTGCTCAGGGACATAGGCAAGAGGAAGGGATAGACTATGATGAGGTTTTTGCTCCTGTGGCCAGGCTTGAAGCCATAAGGATCTTTTTAGCCTTTGCCTCATTTATGGGCTTTATAGTCTATCAAATGGATGTGAAAAGTGCTTTCCTTTTATGGGTAAATAGATGAGGAGGTATATGTGTCTCAACCACTAGGTTTTCAAGATCCTAAATATCCTCAGAAAGTCTACAAAGTGGTAAAAGCTCTGTATGGGTTACATCAAGCTCCCAGAGCCTGGTATGCTACTTTATCTACTTTCTTGTTAAAGAATGGATACATAAGAGGAACCATTGACAAAACTCTCTTCTAAGTAAGGACAAACATTATATATAATAGTCAAGTTTGTGGATGATATCATCTTTGGGTCTACAAAGAAATCTTGGTGTGATGAGTTTGAGGCATTAATGAAGAGTCGATTTCAGATGAGTTCAATGGGAGAGCTCACTTTCTTTCTTGGATTACAAGTCAAACAAAAACCAGATGGTATCTTTATTAGTCAGGATAAGTATGTTGCAAGAAAATCCTGAAGAAGTTTGATTTGCAAATGTTAAGACTGTTTAGTACACCCAATGACGACTCAGAAGTTTTTAGTCAAGGATGGAGGAGCCAGTGATTGGATGTCAATTTCTATAGTTCATTGATTGGCTCTTTGATGTTAAACTTGACTGCTTCTAGTGCTGATATTATGTTTGCAGTCTTTGTTGTTCTATGGTTTTAGTCACTCCAAAAGTCTTCCCATCTAAGTGTGTAAGAGATTTTTTAGGTACCTTAAGGCAACCCTCAAAAATGGGTTTTGGTATCTAGAGTGTCTTCATTTGACTAGAAATTCCAACTCAAGATAGTGGGACTATTGCTGGAGCAAATCTTGACAGGAAATCCACAATAGGAGGTTGTCAATTTTTGGCAAGAGACTTATTTCATGGCAATGCAAAAAGCAGACCATTGTGGCTACTTCTACTACAGAGGCAGAATATGTTGCTGCTGCAAGTTGCTGTGGGAGTTTTGTGGATTCAAAATCAAATGTTGGATATGGGTTCAACCTTTTGAACACAAAGATCCTACATTGTTATGAAGCACCATTTGCATTGTAAGAATCCAGTATATCATTCCAAAACAAAGCATATTGCTATTAGGCACCACTTCATAATGGATGCTTATGAAAAGAAACCTAATTCAGGTGCTTAAAATCCTCACCTGATGACAATGTAGCTAATCTACTAACCAAGACATTTGATGTTAGCAGGTTTCAGTTCTTGGTTGTTACTATTGGGATGATAAATCCATAAGCTGCATTGGTTAAAGGGAGGCAATATGATGTGTTGTATAGTTTGTATGAAGAAACATGTTAACCATAGGTGATGCATTTTTAGAGGTTTGATACAATTTAGAGAGTCATTAAGAAGAGTTTCTAATGGTACTAAAGCACTCCTGATACCTACATTGTTCATTCTTTTGGCTTGGACATTAATTAGTCCGACAGTGGCAAAGTTGTACGACACGCTGAGCAAAAGTTTGTACCGCATAGAGACGTTGAAGAATTACCGCCAAGGGTACAAAGTGTAAATTAAAACGGTTTCCTTAAAATTGGGTCTTTTAAACCTATATAAACTCATCTCAATTGCATAGTTCCTTACGCAATCTCTCTCAAATACATTTCGTATCTACAAGCCCTAATATCTCTCTTACCGACGATCACTCTTTCAACTACAATGGCTGTCCTTGATTTATGTCCTAAGCACAACATGGTCGCGTATCTGGAAAAGGTATGAGGAATCAGATGTTTCATGAGATCATTGATTTTTTTTAGCGTTAGGTCCATTCATCTTGCTCTAACTGTAAGTCCCTGTTGTATCTAAACATTTGTTGACAGTTTTGGAGTCTTGCTAAGTCATAATATACAAACAATGTTAGGCCAATTACTGCCCAAAGTAGCTGGGCAAGTCTGTGACTATCTATGAGGCATCAATAGAAGTGATTCTTCTTTGATAATGCTGATGGTAGGGAATCTTTACTAACAGGCTATATTTGAAGCTATCTAGCTTATGGGGTATGAGGGGATGTAACAGATGTTAACATTTAATTTAAGTATGTTTTCACCCCAATGGATGGTTTTTATTCATACAATAATCATTGTCTTAGTTCAAAAAGTCACCTATTTGGGATCAAATTACTACTAACATGCCACTGCTGTCATCTGTCTGAACATCTAATCAGATGAATAATTTTTTCAAATTAATCTTTGTATGGTAATAGTTAGACATTTAGTTGCTAGAAACATGTTTGTAATGTAACCCACGTTTTATTTTCTATCTTTTTAGGTAAAACAACTAGTTCAATGTACCTGTTACCTTTAGATCATTTTCGCGTAATACTTTAACTAGTAAAGTCTTTTCTTTCATGGTTAAAAAGGGTAAACATTTCTCAGGGAAGTCACCCCTTTGTTTGCTACTATGTTGGTATATATATCCAAATCAGGATGAGGGTGCTCTTCAGAAAGACCATATTGAAGCAAAACCTACACCCTCTCCTGCTCCCACTAGTGAAGTACCTAATGAGCCACAGACTGACTCATCTCCTGCTCAAACTAGTGAAGTACCTATTGAGCAACAGACTGACCCATCCCCAAGACCTTCACCCACTACTATTATTCCGATTCTATCCCAGAAAACTTTCTGGTGGGAACTCTTGGAGGTCATTCATCCAGTGATTAAATCCCTTTAGGGTGGTAATGAGGGTGACATGACTCTCCAAAGTGTCTATGATCTTTGTCTCTCTTTATGTGCACAGGTTTCAGATCAAGCCAAGGAAATACAACACTTAAAGGCTCAAATCACAAAGCTCAAGAAGCAAGCTAAACCTGTCATCAAAACACCATAGAGCTGGCTAAAAAGTGTTCTCATTGAAGCAAAGACTTGACAGAAAAGAGCTGTCTCAAAGGAAACAAAGGGTGCACAAGGAGTTTGTTTCCAAACAAGGAGGAAAGTTTGCTAAAGGTGAATCATTAGTTCAAAGAGATCCTCTATTTGATGAGATTCCTGAAGATACAGTTGATCATATGGACACAGAGAATGCTCAGGATGTGGAGAGGACAAGAGAGATAGTAGATGAAGACAAGGAGATTGATGAGAATATACTTAGTACTGAAGATGTACTTAGTACTGACAAGGAGGCAGTTAGTACCGACAAGGAGAAAGTTAGTACTGACAGACCAATAGTTAGTACTGACGGATCCAATGGTTCAGGTACTAACAGGCAAATTGAAGGTACGTAGAACAATAAAGGTATGAAAGAGCATACTCTGATAGTACTGATGGGAAGAAAAGGTATGAAGTTATACTGAAGAAGGACTCTTAGAAGAAGTGCTACTCAGACACTCAAACATACTATCTACAATATTTTGGAGTGATGAAACAATAGCTAAGGTTCTTCTCAACATGAGTCAAGCCAAAGCAGTTTTTAGAGAAAAGGAGAAAGGTGTAGAGTTGAAGGATATTGAAGAAACTGAACAGACCTAGACCTACCTTTACAAGATCACTTCTGACATTAAAGCCTCTTCTAAAAATTGATCCAAAAGACAAAGGAAAGAAGAAAATTGAAGAGGAGGATGAATCTGAAAGTGAATCTGATGGTATTCCTGAAGTTGAGAAGAAGTTTAAACAACTTGAAAGTGATGAAGAGATGGCTAGGAAAATACAAGAAGAGTGGGAAGGTGAAGAGGAAAGAAACAGAATAGCTGAAGAAAAAGCTACCAATGAAGCTCTCATAAGAAACTTTGATGATATAAAGGCAAGGATTGAGGTAGATAGACTTCTTGCTAAGAAGCTTCAAGAACAAGAAAGAGAGCAATTTACAATAGAAGAAAGAGCAAAGTTCCTTCACGACACAATTGCTGCTCAAAGAAAATTCCTTGCTCAACAGAGATCAGAGGCCATCAGGAACAGACCACCAACCAAGAATCAACTGAGAAATCAAATGATGACCTACTTGAAGCATGTAGGAAACTTCAAGCATGCTGAATTGAAAATTAAGAAGTTTGAGGAAGTACAAGTCCTGTATGAGAAGATTAAGAGGTCAGATGAAGATTTTATCTCTATTGGGTCTGCTGAAGATGAAAGACTGATCAAAAGGATGAATGAGAAAGGAGTTGATTCCTCTAAAGAAGAAGCCAAGGAGGAGAATAAAGAAGAAGCCAAGGAGGAGAATAAAGAAGAAGAAAGTACCAGAAAGAGAAAACTTGGTACTAGGAAAAAGATGAAGTCAAGAAAAAAAAGATTCATACAAAACACTTCTAAAGATGACAGTGAGAAAGAGAATGATGAGCTGAGATTACATTTAACTATAGCTCTAGATGAGGAAAAGGAAGTAGATTATGAAATACTTGACAGAAAATATCCTATCAAAGAATGGAAAACAGAGTGTCTTGGAACTAAACCACAGGCTGATAAAGCTGAACATTTAGAAGAAATTAATCAAAATGTGGTGATTAGAAGCAATGGACAAAAGAGATATTTTAGCACTTTGATGAGGGTATTGTCCATATTTGATAGAGAAGATTTAAATGCTGTGTATCAACTGGTAATGGACAAATATCAAGATGAGATACCTGAAGGTTTTGATAGAGTACTTTTGGGAGATCTGATGGTTATGTTCAATCAGAAGCATGAGATGAGTTTTGGATTTCACAGAGGATTGGAATATTGTAAGTTTGAAGCTACATGGTTCTTCGGGGGTACATACCTTAGTGACTGAAACAGGATTAGTCATTTATATGCTAGTAGAGAAGAAGTATCCTTTGAGAAAGAAAAGTAATGGTGCAAATGCTGAGTTTAGTTTAGAGTCGGAAGAAGACAGTACTATGGCATTAGAGTTGATTAGATTTATCCAAAAGTTACTTTGCAGAGTTAGAACCTAAGAATAAGGTTGATGGAATTGAGAAGGTTTGAGTGTTGGTCTAACCACCCACACAACACCATGGTCATCAGTTTCAACCCTGCTTAAAAGGCATACGATCTGGCTAGTCCAATAAGCAAAACAGCTAACAAATGTGGTAAAGACTTCTAAAATCCGTATGGTTCGATAATTTACCAAAAATTGTAGGGTTCTCAAACTCACCTTGATTCGCTGGTAAGAGGTTAGTAGTCCAATGATCAAACTATTCATTGTAAAATGATATCAAATCTGTTGATAGCTGATAGTTTGCTAAAAAACTATAGGTTTTCAATGCACCATGTTATGGGCAATGGAATGCACAGGCTAGTCAAAAGCGAACGGATTTGGTAAAGAAAATTATTCCGTTGAATGGTTGGACAGTTTACCAAAAAACTGTCTATGGTAATTAAACTCCTCATATTTTTAAATTAAAGAGTTAACTATCCAGAGGGAAAAACGGCTGATGTAAAGGAACATCAAATTCCATTAATGGCTGGTAGTTTGCCAAAAACTACAAAGCCAACTTAGTTGGATTGTTGCTGAAAAGATGTTGCTGTGTTGCTGAGAAGACAGTTGCTGCTGAAGAAGGATAGAGTTTAAAAGATCAAGAAATAATAAAAGTGTTTGGATACATCCTCTAAGAGCTTAAGAAGATAAATTTGAAGAAACATGAAGTTAAAAGAGTTCAACATTCATGTTTAAGGGAGGATTGTTAGGATTTATGTTTTCCTAACTTAGTACCGACAGTACAAATAGTTAGTACTGATAGTTATAGTTAGTACTGACAGTACAAAATGTTAAGTACTGATCAGTTAGTTAGTACCGATAGTAGAAAATAGTTAGTAACGTTTAAGAGATATGTATGAGATATTTTATGAAAAGATATGTACGCGTTTTGTAAGCCTGTTAGGGTTTATCCTTGTTCTATAAAAGGATTCCTATTGGCATAGTTAGAGTGACGACCTCAAGATATCTCATAGAAAAAAATCATATCTCAATAGTTAGTAATCTGTAATCATTCAAAGCAGATTAATAGAAGTTGTTATTTAGTTCTTCATTGTTTTTCTTAGTACTTGTGTTAAGATTCTGCATTAACACATAGTATTCATAATCAGTGTTTCTACATAGTCAACTGTATTTATACATCTTGGCTATCATCCTTAATAGGCTGCATAGATCTATTCCTAAGGGACTCACATTTAATACTTATACAAGTTTATATTATGGTTACAGATTAGCCATGTCATCAGACAACACATCGTCTGCGGTCACCTATACGTCTATATCCTTTGATTCGAATGGACTATCATGGGGTATTCCACTTGTGAATGCTGGCGAACTTTTGGAGATGGACCCCTATAAGGAGGTTGCCCAACAAGGGCAGGCACACCTACTGTCACCTGCCTCTGTACCTGATCCCATGGAGTTGGACGAGCATGTACCGGTATACGTTCCGGAGCCAGAGCACCTAGAGTACCATGTACCAATAGATGATGACATTCAGGTCGAGGATGAGCCTTATGCTGATGATGCTTCAATAAATCGGGTGGATGCTGAGTCACCTAGGACACATTCTGACCTTCCTACCTTTTGGAGTCGTGGAGGATGGATTCTATTGAACCTACCCCAGATAAGCCTGAGGATGATGATAAGGATCCAGAGGAGGATCCCGAGGAGGACCATACTGACGATCCTGCCGATGGAGAGGATGGTGATGATGAGCCCTTTGATGATGCGATGATGATGATGACACTGATGATGAGGATGAGGAGCCCACTGAGGACGAGGAGGAGGAGGAGCACATAGCTCCAACCGACCCTTCTGCGGTACATGTTGTTGACCTTGTTCCCTCAGCTAGTGATACGGAGGCATTTAAGACTGATGAGTCTTCACCTACACCCAGATCGCCTCAGACTAGGGTCCACTTTTTCTCAGACACGTTCTCCGTAGGGACGAAAGACTGTCAGACTTGATACACCCATGTCAGCATCCTGGAGCACACATTGCTGAGCATGCTGAGCGTACCTTTTATTACCACCACCAGCCCTGCTATGATCAGGGCACCCTTTAGGTAATAGGTAGCCATGATTTCATATGAGAGATGGAACATCCTCGAGGAGGGAAATGCCACCTCAGAGCGAGATTTTGTACTTGTTACTCCCCACCTAGGTTGTGATGTAGTACGAGAGTTTGCTGCTGCTGCTAACTAGGCCTCCTAGGGGGTCGTATGATTTTGTTGATACTATTGATGGCAGGGACTTGGGTTTAATCGTATAGTCTTGGTTCATGATGCAGAACTATATGCTTGGATCCTGCTGGACAGAGTAGAGGATGTTGGTTATGTTAGAGCTTTATAGGCTTCTAAGCATAGGATGATGACTTCTATTGAGGAAGTCAACTTGAGGGTCAGCTACCAGGCACAAGTTCACAGGCAAGAGAGTGCGGATTTCTATACACAGCTTCATGATGCTCGGACTGACCGCAGAGACATTAGACTCAAGATTGATGTAGTGAGAGGCTAGAGGACTGCTTACGAGACAGAGTTGCATGAGGTACGCCAGGCTTACCTTAGTTTCGAGGCTCGGAACAGGGCATTATTGGCACGACTTGAGACACTAGAGACTACACGGAGTCGTATAGAGTCCATAGTTTTGTTATGCTTGTCAGTGGCTATATAGTGTTGGCGCGCTAGAGAGCTATAGTTATTTTATTATTCTACGTGTTGACTATAAGCTTTTTGTTTTGATTCTTTAATCTTTAAGTTAGTTTACTACTTTATTAGGTTCGCTTTCAGCGCTAGAGAGCTAAGGATGATGCAGTCAGACAGACGATGCGTAACACCGACAGTAGCTGCTAGTTGTAATTTTCATTTCTAGCTATCTTGTATAGTCTATTAAGTTTTATGGGTAACTCCCAGCTAATAGACTCTAGGACGTATTTTCATTTTCTGTACTAAGATCATTAGTGGTCATTTTGTATCTAAACAAATCATGTATGATTCGACATTATGTTATGAAATGTTGATGTATTATGTTATGGTTGATCTCATTTTATTCATTCTTCATTGTGTTGTGATGTAATTATTATTATCATACCTATTTGAATCGACATTGTGATTATATCTCACGTGCATTATATTCTTTTGATTAGTAGATCATTGGCAGTAACAAGACAAGGAAACAAACGACGCCAGATCCAAGAATCCATTAAAGGCCTCATATCGATAGGGCAATCCAAAGAAACTTTAACCATACTAGGATGATGCAAGCTACAGTTTGGGTGGAGGACTCAGAAGGCCTGTGCAACCAGCACGTGTCTGTTCCTACACCGATTTCATGAAATTCCAACCCTTGAACTTCAAGGGAACTAAAAGCGTTGTTGGCCTGTCTCAATGGCTCGAAAAGATGGAATCAGTATTTCACATTTGCGGTTGTGCCATTAACAATCAAGTGAAGTTCGCTACCTGTACTCTGCTAGGTGCTGCACTAACCTGGTGGAATGGTCATGTGAGAACCTTAGGTCATGATTGTAAAACCTAAAATTTGAATTTCATGTCATATTGGTAATTTTGAATATAACTTAAAGTTTATTAATAAGTATTTGAAAATAAAACCTTAGGTTATAATTTTAGGAAATTATAAAGATAATACATAAGGTATTTTGTTTTAAAAAAAATATAAAACTTATATATGTACATATATATGGCAGGCCCCATATTTAAAAAAATAAAATAATTTACTTTGTAATTTTGATTATTTTGTATATTTACTTTCTTTTTATAAAAAACCTATTTTAAGGAATAAGTATTAAAAAGTTTTAGCAAGTATTTTGTGTAATCTTCAAAAAGAGAAAAAAATTATTTTATCCCCCCTCCTCCTTCATTTAGACCGGCCCTTAGGGGTGATTTTACAAGAAAATCTTTTATTTTTAAAGCTAAACTTATTTTAGGAATGAAGTGTAAAAAGGTTTAAGCAAATATTTTGTAATCTCCTAAAACAATAAAAAGATTTTGTCCCCCATCCTCTCTACCCTTTATAACCGGCCCCCTCTCCCGTCATTCTCCATCATTCTCCATCATTCTCTAAAAATTTTCTCTCCATAATTTTGTGTATTCCTCCATAGAAGCTTCGAGCAAGAAGAAGGTTTAGGTGTTTTTGAGTAATCCTAGAAGTTTTGGTGTTCTTGGTGTGGTTTGATCTTCAATCTTTGGTGTGTTCTTGGTGTTTGATTTTGTACTCCTCCCTCATTCCATAGGTAAGTCTTGATTTTGTTTCATTCTTGTTGTCACCATGATTACATATGCAAAAATTTTCATAAAAACCTAAAAGATTGTAAGGAATAATGTGTTTATGTTCTTGTCAAATTTCTCTAAGGTTTAATCTAATTAAATGGTTAAATTACATGTTATGAAACCCTAAGATGATCATTAAATGTGTTATTAATAAAAACTACAAGATTAGAAACCCTAGGGTTGGTTTTGATGGGTGTTAATTTGGGTTTTCATGGTAAATAAATATGGGCAGAATTTAGGTCATGTTCAACGGAGTATATCTTAATGATAAAAAGTGGTTTTAACATGATTCTTGAGCCTAAAGTTAAATTAAAAGAGAGTAGTTTCTGGAAAATCCTGCCTCATGTCAATTGGAGGTGGGGAAGGTCAATTTTTAGATTTTATAAGATTAAGTGTCAAAACAGCATATTCTTGCCGAAAATTTCAGTTGTAGTGTTTGATTTTTAATTCTCAAACAATAATGAGTTAGACTTTAAAATTTGATTTGGTAAATCTTCATGATATGTGCTACATCCACGATTTTTTTTAGAATTTTTTGAATTGTTTAAGTTTGGTTTTTACGCGTGAACTTTTCTAAGGTTCTGTCAGATCAAATTCGGGATCAGTTTTGGGTAACAAGGGTCAAAGGGATAATTTAAGAATGGGAAATAATTTACAATCAATGATCGTGGATGTATTAGACATATGTAGGAACCTTTGTAGTTTTTGGTGTAATTTTAAAAGATGTTTTTGTGGGTCTTTAACATCGGAAAACATACCTTAAAAACTAGACAGATTATGAAAATTGGGAAACCGTAATTAGGTCACTTAAATCTATACATTGGTTTAAGACAAAGTGATAAATTATAATTATGATAGATATTAATCTTGTAATTCAATGGTTCTTGTATATTCGTTGAGGTGTTTGTGATCTTTTCTTCGTGTTCATTTCTCTTGATTGCTTATATTCCGTCCTTTTAGTAAGGACACCTTATGATTTAAATCTCCATTATCTTAGCTACTTTGATTCATCTGATACTCCGTTTGATTTGTTATCCATTTGATTTGCTATCCGTTCTCATGATCCATTTGATATTCATTGATAATCCGTTTGATTTGATATTCGCAATTATGATTCTGTTGATCCTTGTTTAAATATGAGATTAGATCCGTTATCTTGATTTGATTATTAGTATCTTGATTCTTATATATTTTGCCTAAATCTTGCTCGAGCTATTTGAACTAGTCATGGAGGTACCATGACCATGTCATTGATGCACCAATGGCATGACCCTATCTGTGGCGGTGTGATTAGACCACGGCGTTCCCTTTTGTTTGCGCATTTGATTATTATGAAATTATACATGTGTGCACACTCGTCATCGTACTTGTGTATATGGATATGACTTTGTTTTGCAGGGAGCGTATGGATGCATCCTAGGTACTTTGTTCCGTTCAGTTTAGGTGAATGGTAGTGTGTGTGCAATACACCCCATATCACATTTGGTACATCAGGAGTTGCTTGCCTGTGTACATTTGATTATGTGGCTATTTGATTATATCTGTTTAAGGGTCTATTCATGTATCATGTTTAGACATTTGTTGAGCTCGTGGGCACTCCTTTGTTATCCTTAATTCTTAATTATCGCTTATTATTTCGTATGACATTTGTTAAGCAGATTCTCGTGATCCGTTTCGTTCATTCTTTTATCTTATTACCGTTGTTGTTATTATATATGTTCACTGAGCGTTAGCTCAGCCGCATTTTCTTTTCCTGCGGCAGGTACTAAGCGGGAAGCTGGGATTTGAGTGATGAGTGTAGGAAGCTTCTAGAGGACCAACCTTTGATAGTTTTCCCATTGTTTTGGATTTATATTTAAGACCCTTTCGTTTTAAGATTTCTTTCATTTAGACTTTGTTAGAATTTAATACTTTTGGAAGTCCTTTGTTTCATGACTTAGTATTTTTATTTAATAAAGTCTTCCGCTTGCGTTTATATGTTCTGATATGACTCCATAAGGTTGGGTGGATAGGGAGTTTTTTTGTGTTAACGAGGCGGATGGGGATGGAAATCCGAAGCCTGATTCCTAAAAGGAATTCTAATAACATATTTCTAAACGATGATTGCCTACAAAGAATGACCGACGACGCCAATCAATTTCTATTTACCAAACCGTATCGCAGTATCTCATCCAATGGACTCAGGACTAGGCCTACCTTAGCACCGAGCCATATCCCGTACAAACACCAAAAGAAGTGTTATTTTGGATACACGCCGAACAACAGGTGATCAAACAAGTTGTTAGTGGTCAAAGGGAGATAAGTATTCACGCCTGCGTATACCACGCCAGGCATACCAGGGATTAAAAGTCCAAAGGAAACTCTCCAAAAGAGGTGAGAATACACCCCCACAACTCAGATCCATGAATAAGGCAACATATGTGTATAACACATATCAAATCAGGTCACGGACCAACCCAATCAAAAAATTCAATTATTTTTTTCCTCATACGAGGCCTTTTCACAACCTCCGACCCTGCAACGATCAACGTCTACCCCTGAAGAAGTCAGTTGCTCAGGGCACTCTCCTAAAAAACGTGAACACACGACCGAATGAAAAATAAGCGCTTAGCCGGAGCAACGCCGAGAACCGTTTAAATAATGTTTATTACATATTTTCTAAATTTAGAATAAATAGCAACAAATTAAGAACCCCAACATACAACCCAACAAGCCTACATCTACCGAAGATAGTGGAAAACCCAGCTAACAGGAACTCCAATTCTTAATAATAGTCCCTAAACTGAAAAATAAAGAGAAAGAATAAAAAGTCAAGCCACCCATCCGGACCTGCCATCAGAGTACCTCTGGCTACTCAACAGCCATAGCCGCACTCAAACACACCCCCACCCCACCACCCGACTACAATGCAACACAAAGACAATGCTAAGCAAAACCTCCTTTCTTTCTAATCCACCTTCATCTATCAGGAACAACGCTCATCCGCCCAAACTAATAACAAGAAAATTAATAAATAGCCTTCATGGAGACAGACCTTGGATAATATTTACCTAACATTAACTCCAAATTTTTGAATCCTTCATTTATTTACCATGAATTGATGTTTTTAATCATAAAAAAATATTACAGGTAAGGTGATTCTAAAATTGTCTTTAACTTGAAGTGTTGGGATTGTAAATATAGTAAAACTAATAACGATTTTTTATTATATTATTAAAATTTTCATGTATATTTTTGGGTCTAAGTATTTTTCAAAAAAAATTTTTACGAATGGTAGACGTGATAATTGTCGACTTTGTGATCAAGATTGTTTTCACTTCTCCCCCAACAATCATCCCCTCCTCTGTATGTCGTTCTCAGCCCCCTCCCCCCTTCGTTCATCCACCCCCGATTCTTGCCCGGCCACCTCGTTCCCTCGCCCCCCCCCACATTGGACTTAAGATTAGGATAATATTAACTAGAAAACCACTCGGACACCCTACTTCCCATGTCGTACCATTTGACCAACAAAAGACTAAAAGCCCCAATTAACTTTCAGTACACACATACTTTGGAATCTCACATAGTCCCTACCAAAGTTATTTGAACGGATCGAAGATACAACTAAAGTCGCATGTATGAAAACAAGCCCATTCATTTCTACGTGATATATAAAATCGGACTGTACAAAAGTGTATCCACCAGTTAGTTTATAGTGCGCAGAAAAATAGAAATACACTCGCAATAACCTTACCAAAAGAACACGACATATTCATCACCCACAAACTCCCGCGGCCTTATGACCCGATCTAAAATGGAACCGCGCTGGCTACATAGGTACGACCAGGTTCAAAAGACAATGAGATACCACGAATAACTACTCCTCACAACTTCAGTCAATGACAAACCAACCCCCAAAGTCATTATTACATGTGGGACTGCGTTATAGTAACATCCACACCCTAGACTCATCAAAGGAAACGGACCTAGAGAGACAAAATAACAACCCGGGCAGACCCCTAAGAAAGCTAGATCTTGACCCTCAATAGAGCATATTGGTTTTTAACATCCTACAAATACAATAAAGGTAAGAGACCATGAATGAAAAATGCTAAAGCTGAATTGAGTGCAATCTATCTCATATGAAGATCCACATGATTTATGTCAAACACCCGCCTCCCAGATCAAACCCCCCCAGAAGTCCTCAAGAACGATTATAAATAAGATGACAAAATATATTGAAAATGCGATTCCACTTCTCCAATTTGTATGAAATACTCGTAATCAGTAATTGACGTAATTTTCTAAATTATGGTAATGGTGGCATATGTTTCATAAAAATCGCAATTATTCTAATTCATATAGAGAATAAATACTAAACCCAATGGCCCCACCTGCCCTCTCCACCCCCACCAAAACACAAAAATCAACAAACTTATATTCTCCCACTCGATAATCACCTAAAATCTACTGATTAGATAGTCTTATACTACCCTCTAATCCCTACCAATTAAAACCCAACGTGATTGGAAAAAAGGATACACCCACAACCCTCCCATTCCGACTTATGCCTCGTACAACCAACTATATTAAAACAGCGCGACCAGCCAGCAAAGTAGTGCTTGAGAACCTTATTGACTAAGAAAACCACTTACATTCAAACACTAATCAACAAACCACCCAAACATGCACTCATACCGTGGATCTCAAACCAATGCGTAAGTGACTAACCGCCAAGCAACTTGTAAGGAACATTGCCCGTTAGTTGTTGTGGATATAACAATTAACTCAGGATCACATACCGCTGCGAAATCCAACTCCTTAAATAAAAACCTAGCTAACTACGAACGCCTGACCCATCTCGGCACCGGAGGCGTTTCATTACCCACTTCATTAGACAAGTACAGGAATCATTGGCAGTAATGCACCGTCTAATGCTAAATCTTCGACATTAGGAAACTATGATTGGACAGGTCAGGAGGGACTAATTTGGCATGTGTGAAGGGACACACCTGATCTACAACTAGGTATACCCCCGGCCCGAAGACCCCTCCGCCGGGCCCCAATCCGCCTTCACACCTCCCTAAGTAATAAGTGCTAATAATACTAAATGTAATGGATTATCCTATCCTGGTAGCTTGAAACGCCAAAGACGTTTCCGCGACAGGTAGTCTCAGGCCTGTAACTAGAGTAATGGCAATTAGTGACACCACGTATCGGTTAAGGGAAGAGATTATAGTTGTATATAATTACTAATAACCATCCTGTATGTAGTACGAATATGAAGTGAAGGCGTTCAAACTTTTACAAATTAAAATATAACTGTGCTAATCAAATTTACTTAGACCCTCAAAACGCTAATCCCCCCAAACGTTGCTCGGTCCCCCATTCCTACCAAGATTGAATAGACAGGTAGGGATTAGTAGGTAAATCTAAGACGATCCAGAACAGAGCGACCTCCCTGACACGAATCCTGTACAAAAGTGAAAAGATGGCCCCAAACCCGACGTTTGTTGTCCTCTGCTCCTAGATAGACGTATAATTCTAATTCAATTGAAAAATGGATTACTAGTCCACTAGTACCCAGACACATTATAGCCTACCGTGCTTAAAGCCAGACATCACATCCATCCCAGAAACAACATACGAACCGCCTGAAATCTATGGAAATTCACAAAATTGAAAGGCTTAGCCGTAATAACATACGCCACAAACAAAACCACAAACGCAAAAAAATAAAACCCCCAGACGAACTAAAAAACCCCAACAACGGCCTATTACAATACCACCCATTGAACAAAAAAAACCATTAGCGTCCCCCTGATCGAGACCCTTACAGAACTTAAACTTACGTAATTATCTTAACAGTGATAGTCTCTCGACGCTTAATTAAAATATCGTAACACCGCCCTCCTCCCAGCCAACTACTTCGGACCACCAACCAATAAACCTCCCCCCACCCACATACCCACCACTCGGCAACCACCGACACAAGAGAAGACCTTGGTATACTTACCAAATCTCATTTAGCCCACAACGATTACATACCAAACCAAGGGCTACTTTACAACCCCCCATCATTTCAATATACGTTCAGCCGAATGTCCTAATTTGAAAAACGCAGTAAATAAAAGACGATCCCTGTCTCCACGCTCCTACACCCCAGACCATACATCAACGACCACCCTTACCCCTTATCTCCGTCCAAGAACACAGGCAAATTACATCAACAACTCATCCTCAAACCACTACCCCTAATAAGATACCACGACACACGTGATGTACACAAACATATTATTGGAAACCATACTCTCTCCGAGAACCAATAAACCTGAATCCTTTTTAACACCACTGATCATAATAATTTCAGTACTGTAACTCTTGAAGTGATCTGATGATTGAATTTGTTAAAAAATGAGTTACATATAAACTAGGTAAAATTAGTTTGGGCTATGTGTTTAAGTGGGAAGATTAATAGGCCAGATATGATGTTATAAATTAGTATCATAAGAATCATTAAAAATACTGTAAGCAAATTAGGGGGATTGAAGAGGATTTGATAAGGAGAGAGGGTGGAAGGGCCAGATTATCGTCTTTCAGTAACTGAAAAATCCAAATTTATTGTATGTTATATTTTTTATTCTAACCTTCCGACCTGTAGTATCTAAGTTATGACCTGTGAGGTTGGCTCAAGATTATTGACATGCTAGTAAATAAGTATTATGATCTCTGAGGATTGCTCTATGCTTTTTCCGTCAACTAAGGTTGAGACCGTTAAAGACTCAAGGGTAGACAATATATTAGGACATTCGTTTACGTATCAATGGGTTGTGCTCACTTTTGATTCAAGTTCTGCAATTAGTTTAATCCTCTTTGATAAGTTCATTTTCGTTTGAACAGCTAAGGTCCAGATGTGCGCAGCGAAAGGCCCCCCCGGAAAAAGTGAATCATCTCTAAGTTTGAATCCACTTGAAAATAAGTGTTGTGTTAGGTATTTGATTATATAATATACTCTAGTCATTTTACTCTTTGTATTGGGATAATAAATATTGATTTTTAATAATAAAATTCTTTTGCTTTATTCTTTGCGGTTTTTGGCTAAGAATTCGCTAATCGGTATTCGTTTTGAATCAACGGTTTGTTGGATGTTTTCCTGATTATCGCTTCTTGAATCAACGATAGTTTTGAAGATTGTACTGGTAATTCTTTAGAATCAACAGATTCAATTATTGTTTCTGGTATTCATTGGAATCAACAGATTCAATTTGTTTCTGGTATTCATTGGAATCAACAGATTCAATTTGTTATCTCGTTTTTCTTTTTCTTTTTCACTACATCAGTTACTGCATAAGTCGACTAAGTTTCGCGAACGTATAATATGATGTTTTGTTAATCATTAGTAAAGTACTATAGATCGTCATGAAGGAGATTTGTAGATCGTCATCTAAGAGTGTTGTGCACTTTCAACAAAAACAACGTGGATCGTAGCTGGAGGGGTTTCTACTTTGTCTCGTTTAAACAATTAGTTTAAAGATCACTCTTGTTCAAAGTTGTTCGTACGATTTCAGTGGTCAAGCTCATTTGCCATCTCTAAAGCTATCAAAATTTTCATGATTTGGTACCACTTACAAAAGTAAAGAAGAAACTCATACTAATGACAGTTTATATACTACTTTATGAGACTCACATTCTCTGCACTTTGTACGAGCTAGCAACATGGAGAGTAACCACGTGGAGAAATCTACACTTTATTGAATTTTTATGTTGCTCTTAATGTAAGACAATTTTAGAGATGGAGCAGTTATCATGAGAAAAACATTTTCGTCTTGTAAGTTTGTGCTTAAATTTTGTGGTCGAAATTTTTTTAGGAGGGTGGATTTATAACACCTAAGAAATTATAAAAGTCAAAAATAATAAAAACACCTATCCGTTAAACACACATTGGTTTATGGAAACGCTCACATATTTTCGTTAGTTGTTATTTATTCTAAATTTCAAGGACGAAATTATTTTTAAGGGTGGTAGAATTATAATACCCTTAAAATAATATAGGCATAACAGTAGTATTATTAATAAGTATTTTGATGATAAAAATAAATAATTAACATGTATGTTCTATAGATTACAATATCACATGACGTTATGGAAACAAATAAAAATCTCTAATAAAATTAAGATTTGACTAGCCTTTTTTTTAAAGTCTACAAGTTTAAAACTGATTGACCAACATTTAAGCATTTCTCAAATTAAATTAAAAGCATCTCTCCTTCAAGTCTGTATCTTTCAAAAAATTATAATACCCTAAGTTTTTGTTATGTATTATACAACTACACATATTTGGCTAGTACTATATCTAATATGTTTACGATATAAAATAATGAGATCTTTGAAAAGAAAGCATACATAAGTAACACAATAGTTAGGTGATTTGGTCTCATTTTGTGGGTCGAGCATATGATTGGTGAAATTGTTTCAGAAACAAATCAAGCCTACATAATAGCAATAAATATCATTTAAGAAATTAGTGAATTTAAACCATTTAATAATGGAAAGAGATGATTAGAAACATCAAGCGATCACATCCAAAACTCCGAATATATTGCCCCATAATCAGTTACTAACTATTTGTGTGAAAAATAAAGAAAACGTAATATATTTAGTCAAAAATAAAAAGTGAAGTATCTCCTCAAGCCCTGACATTACGATGAATCAGATTCGAGATACATAATTTATACAATACACGTACCTCATAAGCTTCCATCAATTCTAAACTCACGAACATAAAATTATTTACAACAACAAAGTATGGCAACTTGTTGGTATTTACTAGATCAAAATACATAAATAATCATAAAAATCCTTGTGGTCCTTATGATCAGTCAGGAGTCCGTTTGGGTTTACCTTGATTGGTTCGTGTTCAACGGGTAGAATTTTTCTGGTTCGTTCGCGAGAAGTTCGAGCTCATTTTTGTCGAAGTGTCACCAAATTACCTTCAAGATAGAAAATGGGTTTAGGTCGATTTTCGTACTTTGTTGTTCGTTTTTTTATCTCGAGCTTCTCTAATCGGAGGGTAATTTTCTTTATTGCCTATATTTGCATGATAATCATATGTTACACATGAAATAATGATTCACTACATTAAAAGTAGAACTGAAATTGCCATTACTAAGTAAACTATACCTGCATGTTTTTAGTCTTAATAATTTGACTAAGTTCAGTTTAAATTATTTATGAAAACTCCACACGTTTAGTAATTCTAAACATTAGTGTGTCTCCAACAAATTGAAAAGAAAACAGGTCGTATGAATGGGTTTTGTTATTTTCTCGAGTGAAAAGGGTAAAAAAATGATGTAACTAATCATTTAGATGGTCATCTCTCAAATTATAAAATATAAGTTGGATGCCTCTAGTTGATTATTAAACAATAAGAAAACTCGTTTAGGATATTAATCTTTTAAATGGACAGTGAACAATCTAATTATCATTCGGAGTTTTATATGATAACAATGAATAATAAATCATACCACTAATGGCGTATATGGGACAAAAGATTATACGTTCAAACACAAATAATACTAATTACTTCATTCGTTATTAACTAGTAGTCAACTAATTTAATTAATCATTTGAATGAGTATTCTAAGTTTGGAATTTGTTTTCCGAGATTGGTTAGGATACGTATATTCCTTTACCTCTTCTCTTTACAATGTTAAGACTAACGGTTCTTCCTTTTGCCTACTATTCGCAGATATAACTCCTCCTCTCTTCTAAGCATTCTTTGTTCATAAAAAAATAATTTTAATACCGTACTTCTCTTTAACTATTATTATGATTATATGTCGTTGCTCTCTCTCCGGTCATATCTCGTCTTCTTAGACCTTTTTAGGATGGACACCTCATGACTTATGTGTCATTGTGTTAGATACTTTGAATTCGTTTGATACTCCGTCATGATATTCTGTGCCATCCGTACTCATGACTCAACATTATATTCTTTAATATTCTATTTGAGTTTGATTCCGCATATCCATGATTGCCTTTGAATCTTTGTTTTTTCAATATGATATTAGATCCGTTATCTTGATTGAATTATTGGTAACTTATTCAGTTTGCGTAAATCTTTGCCTGCAGCTATTTGAAACTAGTCATGGAGGAGTACACACATGACGCAACGTCATTGATGCACCAACATGGCATGAACACTATAGTTGGTGCATGTGATTAGTACAACGGCGTTCCCTATTTGCGAATGATGGCAACTTTTCGTAATTATTCATTAAGCTTACATATGTATGTATAACTCGTCACTTTACGTGTGTATAGGGATATGGACTTTGTTTTGCGGGAGCGTTAATGGATATGACATCCTAAGGTACTTTGTTTCCTTCAATGATCAGGTGAATGGTTGTGTGTGTGCTATACACCCCATATCACGTTTAGTACATCAGGAGTTGCAAATCTTGTGTACAACTTATTATGTGGTTATATTATTAAAATTTGTTTAGAAGTTCTATTTACATGTATCCTTTTTGAAACATTTATCTGAGTTCGTAGGGCAGTTCCTTTGTTTGTTCTCTTGATTCTTATTCTTATGATTCGCTATTTCGTATGATATTACTTTTGTAAGCAAGTTCTTCGTGAATTGATTTCATTCATTCTTTGTCTTATTACCTACTTTATTATTATAATCAGTTACCGTGAGCGTAGCTCAGCCGCATTTCTTTTCCTCGCGGCAAGTAACTAGGGGAAGTTGGGATACGAGTGAAGAGTGCATAGGAGCTCATATTGTACCATCTTCAGGGATTAGCATAACATATTTTAGGACTTTGTATTTACTTAAAAATTGGTGAAATTATGTCAACCCATTTTATTAGTAAAGTCTTCCGCTTGCATATGTTTTGGTTCTGTAAATGTGACATTCGGGCCCGTTTTGGGGTGGGGTGTTACATACAGATTGGTATCAGAGCCAAGGTTATAGAGAACCAGGTCAAATATTTTTACTTGGTCTATAACCGTTTTTCAAACATTGCGTCAGTCAAAAGTCGGTTCAAAAGGGAAACATACATGCTGTATCTCTCTCTCTCCTCTCTCTCTCTCTCTTCTCACGGGAAGGGTCATTTGGGGTGCTACGTCATAATATAACAACTCAAGCATAGAAAACGAATCGAAAAGAGACGTTTTTAAATACATTCATTCGAAATAAAAGTTTACATCATAGGTCCCAAATTGTTTTCATAATTCATACAACATTTTGCAAATCACTTCGAATGAACTTTTATTTAATAAGGGCCTTCAAAACATTTAGGTTTCCATAAGCGACAACCAAATTCTCATCCGCCGAATTACCTTCAAGGACCTGAGATAAAACATGCTAAAACGTCAACAATAATGTTGAGTGAATCCATGGAGTTTATATATATAAACAATAAAATTTCTGAACACAAGTATCATTTCTCAATATTCATCAAGATATAACGATGTGGCCAAACAAAGTTATATCGGGGGATTATTTATAAGTCTCATGACATTGAACGTTACCATCTACTTATGTTGGGGTTACCAACAAGGTATGCCTACTATACACACCCCTCGCTATGAGTGCATATTATTCTCTATACAACGCATCTTGTGTCAATTCCCGGACACTGACGATAGCTCTCTCTCGTCACGGATCTCGGCAGGTGGCAGCCTCCAAATAGTACTATTCGACATGTATAAGCGTCTACCATTATCCGTAGTTAACATTCATGATTTTCGCAGGTCCTTTTATCTAGCGAGTATAAGCTAACTACTATAATAATAATCGAGGCAACTAGTCAATACAATCTCCCTTTGTTCTATTTAAAAACAAGCATGTTACTCCCTCGTGGTTATAAAACAATTAACAAAGTGTAAAAATGCGAGGCAAATTACCTCACATAGTGATGACTCGATGAGAATGAACCGAATGAACAGCAAACTATCGGAAGTAGGGCCGCGTCAATCATCCAAGACCTCTACGAAATTGTAAGGGTCTTAGGATCTAGTCGATAAAAATTAACGAAATCTCATAAAATTAAATAAGTATATAGTATAACATGTAGTTTATATGATGATCAATGCTCTTGCAACAATTTATTTCACACTTAGAGTTTTCTAGGATTTTTTTAACTTGTTATTTATTAGCCATTTTACTAGTAGTTGTCTAAATTAGCTCAAAAAGCCAATAGACCCATTAAACAAGACAAGCCCATTAAAGTTATTAGTTGATATTACACTCAAAGACCATGTCCCTAAACCCATTAAGTAGGTCCAAGTGGGTGGCCTAAAGTTAAGATCCAAAAGTCCATGTGTTTCATCTGGCCTATGGTCTAATAAGGCCTTATAGCCATTTAAGCTTGTAAATCGACTCTTGTTAAAAAATTTCGGGTTTCTCGGAGGTCGGGATACTTTTATTATCAGTATGTTAGTATTTTTATAACTCCCAAAGAAGTTGGGTCCTACACCTCTGGTTTTAGTTGAGCAAATTTGCCTTTAATAGTATCGTGTTCGCGGCGTAGTAGTAAATTTTGTATACTTTTATGTTTACGAAAATAGTCATAATTTATAAACCGTAAATGGTATAATTGATATATCTATATGCTTGGCTTTATTTTTAAGTCTACTTTACATATTCAAACTCATTTTAGTACATCTTTTAGTTATATTTATACATATGGTTACTTTTATACATAAAGGTCACATTAGCTTTTTGGACTGAAATTTCACTTTCATCATTTTTGATGTCATTTACAAACCATAAAGAGTTGGTTGACTATCCAATTGATTCAGAATCTACATGATTTTATCTAGGTCTCATAGTTTTAACTTTTTAACCAACTCAGTCCGTAAATGTGACTTTTTATACCATCTGTACAGCAAGGTCAGAATCCACTAGTTTTGGTGTTTTGATCATATCTCACTCAATATTCACTTTCTAGAAATCATCCAATTTGCCAAGTGTCCACAAAAGGATTATCTACAACCTAATGTACTCAAATCCAACCTCAAACCTGTAGAAATTTATAAAACCTACTGTTCATTACAGCCTATAAATTTTATGATCATTTTGCTTGTTTTAATGGTCATTTTAGCTAGTTTTAACCTAGATTCATGCACACATCACCCCATTCAACTCTTGATCATCATATATCATACAAGTACATATACAATTGGAAATAAAAATAAAATGATAACAAAACTTATAAAGTTTTACCACAATAAAATGATGATGATGATCTAATGATCAAAAGAAATATATAAGACTTCAACTTCAAGCTTGACCTACACCCAAAATAATTTTTTACCATCATTTTCATTACCGCTGTAGACTTTATAAAAACTTGTATAATCTCAGCCCCAACTTTTGTATAACCTTCTTGAATACTCCTTTAAATCACCTCCAAAATGCAGGGATTACACTAGGTATTCATGTTTACTAGTGTACTTATTATTTGATCTTCAAAATTTTTATGGATTGGTGTTTTTGGTGTGTGTGTGTGGAGTCAATATGGAGGTGGGAGAGAGAGCAATGTAGATTTTTGGTGATACTATGAGTTGTGTGTGTGTTAGTTTGGTCAAAGTAAGTTTATATAGGTAAGAGTGGTATTGGACAAGTGTTAAGTGAAAGCTTAACAAGGCTTACCAAAGGGACACTTGGTCCTTTGGTTTTTCCGCCCCTATGAGGGGTAAGATAAGTGGGGTGAGTTGTATAACTTGCCCATAATTTTGTTAAATATGGTGTATTATCAAAGTCCGATTATTATAAAAAAAGGTATGATTTGAAGTCGTTTTTCGTAAAACGTAAAAATAGTACGAAGAATCCCGGACAACGAAAAATAAAAAAACTAATTGCCACAAAATTATACCTACGGCATTTTGAAAATATAAATGTCAATGCTTAATGTAGCATTTGTCGGTTCTTCGTAAACGTTACGTAAATTACAAATGCAAGCCCTAATTTTCCCGGTTAGTCGTGAGTTCATATCTCAACATAAAATTTGGAACATCAATATTTACATACTCGAGAAAAAAATACCGACTGAAATTGAACGGATTGTCACATCACTTCCCCTAAAAAGCGATCTTTGGCCCTGAAGAATCACTTCATCTTGTTGCTCGCTTCTTATTAAATCAAAGAGATGAGGATATTTCTTCCACAATCTTGATTCCTCCCCTTTCCCAATTATATTTCGGTCCACTGCCTTCGAGTTCCCTCGAACCTTTAAGCTATCAGGAAATCCGACTTTGCTTAAGTTGTTTTCACTTCTCTATCCATGATTTCAATGGGTTCTTCGATGAAAATGCAACTTCTCTTCGATCGTACTTCGTCGAGTGTAATGACATCTAAGATTATTCATCTGATAAACATTTTCTTTAGTTTGAAAACATAGAAAGGTATTGTGTATTCTTTTGAAGCTCTCGGGTAAATCCAGTTTATATGCCCACCACCATACCGGCCTACTCCTGATAAATTCTTGATGGTCCCAACATAACGACTTAATTTCCCACGTTTTTCCCACATCCTGAACAACAAACCTTCCACGGTATACTTTAGCATAACTTTGTTCACCACACTTCGAACTGTCCGCAAAGGTTTACGTCTCACATCCGCATAACTTTTCTATCTACTATGAGCAGCCAATAATCGGTTCTTGATTTGCACAATCATCTCTGTCGTTTCGCGAATCATTTCTGGTCCCGTGAGTTGGGCATCTCCAACCTCACTCCATAATACAGGCGATCTACATTTCCTTTCGTATAGAGCTTCAAAAGGTGCAGGCTTTAATGCTAGCGGGAATAACTATTAAGTATGAGAAATGTCAGCCAAGGTAAGGTTGACTTATCCCAGCCACTACCAAAGTCAATCACGCAAGCACGCAACATGTCTTCTAATGTCTGTATTGTTCTTTCACTCTGACCATCAGTTTCAGGATGGTAAGCAGTGCTCATATCTAAATTTGTCCCCAATGACTTTTGAAGAGATCTCCAAAACCTTGATGCGAAACGAGGGTCTCAGTCCGAAATAATCGACACGGGCACCCCGTGCCTACAAACAATCTCCTTCAAATACAATCGAGTAAGCTTCTCCATTTTATACTTCTCATTCATCAGAATAAAGTGAGCAGATTTAGTCAATCGGTCAACAATGACCCAAATTGAATCATATCCAGATGGTGTTCTTGGAAGCTTTGTAATGAAATCCATTGTAATTCTCTCCCATTTCCAAACAGGAATTTCCGACTACTGAAGTAATCCTGACGGCTTTTGGTGTTTAGCCTTGACTTTAGCACATGTCAAGCACTTACTGACATATGTCGCAATGTCAGCTTTCATATTCGGCCACCAGTATAACTTCCTCAAATCATGGTACATTTTATCCGATCCAGGATGAATGGAATATTTTGATTTATGAGATTCCAACATGATTAGACCTCTTAATCCTCCAAATAATGGTAACCATACTCGTCCTTTCAGACATTTCGTACCATCGGATCTAACTTCAAATGGCTCCCCTTCGCCACGAAATCCCTCGGCACCAATATTTTCCTCCTTGTACGCTTCAATTTGTGCATTTCGAATTTGTTCGGGTAAATTGTTATGTACCGTCACCACTAAAGAACGCACTCAAATCGGTTCCTTATCCTTCCTGCTCAACGCATCAGCGACAACATTCGCCTTTCCTGGGTGATAACGAATAACACAATCGTAATCACTCAGAAGTTCAATCCATCTACGCTGCCTCATATTTAGCTCTTTCTGATCCAAAATATATTGTAGGCTTTTGTGATTGGTGTATACCGTACACTTAGTGCCGTACAAATAATGTCTCTATAGTCGAAGAGCAAAAACCACCGCTCCCAATTCCAAGTCATGGGTCGTATAATTTTCTTTATTCTTTCTAAGTTGCCTAGAGGCGTACGCAATCACCTTTTCTCGCTGCATCAAAACAGCTCCAAATCCTTTAAGGGACACATCCCAATACACAACAAAGTCTTCGCTTCCCTCGGGTAGTAATAATATTGGCGCACTACATAATTTCAGCTTCAATGTTTGAAATGCCTCCTCTTCATCGTCGCCCTACACATACGGCTTATTTTTCTGAGTGAGTTTAGTTAATGGTTTGGATATTAGAGAAAACTCCTTAATAAACCTTCGATAATAACCTGCCAAACCCAAAAATTGTCGCACTTCCGTTGGTGTAGTCGGTGCAGCCCAATTTTTAATGGCTTCGATCTTCGCATGATCAACATGAACTCCACTACTATCAATCACATGGCCAAGGAATTGCACGGAATCAAACCAAAAATCACATTTCAAAAACTTAGCGTACAACTTTGTTAGGATTAATGTTTTCTTAACTTAGTACCGACAGTACAAATAGTTAGTACTGTCAGCTATACTTAGTACCGATAGTACAAAGTATTAAGTACTGTTAGTTAGTTAGTACCGTTAGTAGAAAGTTAGTTAGTACCGTTGAGAAGATATTTAAAAGATATTTATGAGATATTTTAGAAAAAGAAATGTAAGCCCATTAAATGTCCATACCGAGTTATAAACGTTTTTCAGTTTGAGAATGACTTCCTCAGCGGATACAAAGTTGATAGAAACCCATATCGTAAATCCAATCTTCCGAATAAACACTAGAATAACCTTGCAGCAGTATCCAAAATATATCATCAATCCTTGGAATGGGGATAACGATTCTTGATCGATAACTTGTGCATTTTCTCGATAATCAATGCACATTCGAGAACCATCCATCCTTCTTCTTACGAACAAGACCAAGCTCCTTACGCGACACCTTGGGTCCGAATAAACACCTTTCTCTGACAACTCTTGCGGTTGCTTGACACTCCTTCATTTTTAGATGTGCAAAAAACGATATGGGGCACGCCCACATGTGCAGCAACCGGAATAGAATCAATAGGGAATATAACGTGCCTGGTTGGGGCGGAAATCCAGATAATTCATCGGGAAATACCTCTTGAAATATCTCCGTAACTGTAACGTCCAACTATCGCTTCTCTTTCAATTCTTGTTCAATTACTGAGCTAAGAAAAGCTCACAACCCTTCTCGATATACTTTTGATCTTAATGCTAGAAACAATCTTCAATCGGGAATTAATTCCATTCCTTCGATAACCAGCGACTTAACCTTCCCAGGTGGAATTCTAACCTTTTTTCCTCCACATACAATAGCGACATCATATCCGTGATACCAATCCATCCTAAATAATGAATCAAAACTTACCACGATTCTATTACCATTAAACATTGGAAAAGAACGGTTAAAATATTACATTGTACAACCCTATTAACACCCTTATTGGTACTTACTACTTTTCCATCAGCCAATTCGGACATCATAGCAAGTGATCTAACTCCAACCGGTTTAATACAATAAGGTACGAACAATATAGACACAAAACTTTTAATCGCATCCGAAGCAACAATAAAGCAGTAGCATATCGATTATGTATAAGAATGGTAACCAGTAACGACTTTCATCTTGCTGAGGCATACCACGAGGTCCCAACTTGTAAACACTCCAACACGGTTATTTCCACCTTGTCCATTCTTTTTCAGCTTAAGGTAATCTCTCTTTCGTGACCCTTATTCATTGCAATTAAAACAAGTCAGCGTCTTTTTGTCGAGGACACAACAAGCAGCAGTCATGTGCCTTAACTACCACACTTACCAAACATTTCCAACAATCCCCAGCCCGTGCTTCTTATTCTTGGACCGTGGGACAAACTTCGTTGTCCATCTGGTGCACGGGTCATATCTCTATGAAGCATTAGCCCTTCTTTGTTTTGCCGATATTGTAATCGCGTCGGTTTGGTCAGCAACACGACCTCCACATCTCCCTTCACATGTTCCTCTTTTCACCCTCAAGAAACCTCATCCAGTCCTTGACTTGTATTAATTTGTCCCATGAGCTAATTAGCCATACGACACCTCATCAAAACCAGTAGGCCTCGTGGAATGTCACAGGCACCAACGTAATATTCTTTGAGAACCCACGAATATACTGCCCTGGCTGCCTTCACCTGCTCGGGCTCCAACCATTCTAGGACCACAACAAGGCCAAATCATGAATGTGGTTTGTATACCCAGCAAATATAATCAGAGTCCCTTTTTAACTTGACGTTGTACAAATCCTTGGCTCCAGCCTTGCAACACACTTCGAGGACAAAAATCCTCATCATCCACTTTCTCACCTCAATCCATAAAAGGTACCATTTTCACGGGGATCAATAACCCATGTAGAAATCCTTCATTCCACCAAGTCCCTCGCACGGACCTTGGAGAGTAGCATTCAAATTTCACAGTAATCCCTTTCCTTGCAATCACTGCTTTCGAAACACAGATTCCTAGTTTCGCAAACCACTGACATAATCCCAAGACTTCACCTTCTGTGCCTTTAAAATAGGTTGTGGGTCAATCTTCATGGAATTTTACGTAAGTACAAAACCCAGTATCCGGGCCCCCATGCCGGTCCAGCACCACCAACTCCAGCACCACCGGCTCCAGCACCACCGGCTCCACCACCACCGGCTCCACACCACCCCGGCTGCCTACTACCACACACCACCACGGCTCCACCACCATACCACACGGCTCCACCACCACACGCTCCACACCACCGGCTTACCACCAACCGCCTCCCAGCAACCACACGCTTAATCTCCACCGGCCCCGCTCCAAAACCTCTTCCTCAATAGTTCCATATAAGAATGCACTCTTCACATCCATTTGATATACCAAAAAACCCATAAAAGAAGCATAGGCTAAAAATAATCTTATTGCCTTAATTTTTGCCACACGAGCAAAAACTTCTTCATAGTCTATACCTTCTTCTTATCTATGACCCTATGTAACCAACCTTGCTTTATTCCTAATCATAATCCCTCTTTCATCTTTCTTGTTTCTGAAGACCCATTTTTTTCCAATGGCCCTCTTCCTAATAGTCAAATTCATAAGTATCCAAACCTGTTGGAGTTTTGTTAGCCTCAATTTTATTGAGTCAATAAAGGAAGCTCGTTCCCGTGTTCAAGACCTCACTTCAGGGGAGATTATTAGCCTCAATTTATTGAGTCGAACAAGAAAGTTTGGTCACTCTACGATGGAGCTTCGGTCTTTAATTAGTTAATGTTGTAATAGGATAATATCGGGAATCAGGCTCGATAGATAATCTAATATTGTATATGTTTTGGGTTTAATCCCAAGCAAAACCCGAGCCCGGGTCCTAGTTAAATATCCCGCGCGTCACTTTTAAGTGTCGGGGTATATAAGGAACTTTTCCACTTGGAAAAGTTAGTTGTTTAAAATATCTAAGAAATATCTTTTCTCTTTTCTCTCTAACCTCTCTCTAGTTTCTCTCTCTAGAATAACTCTTTCTTTCTCCTTTCTAGTTCAATTTCGTGATCGAGTGTATGAAGTGAAGTGTTAACGGGTTCCTACAATTGGCATCAGAGCTACGTGTGGATTCGTGGTTGATTCGTGTGGTTCAACAAGATCAAATTCGTGGGTCAAAAAGAAGTCAAAAGAAAAAAATCAAACCCGGATTTTTGTGCTTAGATGTGTGAATGTTTATGTTATTAAGCAAGATCTAGGCATAAGGTAGCTAATTGTGCAAGAGAAATCAAGTTAAAAGGTCAAAAAGGGTGATTTTTAGGCGATTTTTGGAAGAAAAAGTCGTATATTTCGTCGTTGCGTTTTGACTCTCTGGCAAAGTTCTTGTTGCGTTTTGATTTCTTCTTGTTGCGTTTTGATTTTTTTTAATTGCGTTTTGATTTTTAAAGTTGCGTTTTGATTTTTTAAAGTTGCGTTTTGATTTTTTTAAGTTGCGTTTTGATTTTTTCTGCGTTTTGATTTTTTGCGTTTTGATTTTTTCTTGCGTTTTGATTTTTTTTGGGTTGGTATTGCGTTTTGCTACTACGTTTTAGGTACATTGAAGACTTTTATATACTGAATCTAAACGTTATGCTGCCCAAATTTCGAGAAATCATTTGACATTACTTGGACTTCAAAAGACACTTAATCAAACACATTAAATCATCAAAGTGCACCATTAACAAGGACTTAAAATACATTCATTCACATCAAACATACCATAACATCAAACGATCATTCATTCACGGTTATCTAGTGATCTTGTAAAATCCCGTTAATTAATTATCGGTTTTGATCATAGACGTGTAAAATCCCGTGAACGTGAATTGCTTACACAACCACAACTTCAATCACATCATATCCATTTAAGATCCAACAAAATCTTTCACACTTCATATTTCATAACTATTCATTCATCATGTCTACTCCAGTTAACACATCCTCAACAGATAGCCAAATGCACAACAATATCATGGCAGCTGGTTCAAAAGATCGTCCACCGATGCTTGGACCAGGAAGATATTCTCAGTGGCGTTCGCGTTTTCTACAATACCTTGACACTAAATCGAATGGCGAATATCTAAGGAAGTGCATCTTTGAAGGTCCATATACGCCCACGAGCGTACTCATTGCAGCTGTTGAAGCAGCAGAAAACATTCCACCAGTAGCTGCACATGAAGAAGCTGAGACAATACACAACATGACAACAGAGAACAAACTTTACTTTCAAGCTGAAAAGGAAGCTATTTTCTTGATTTTGACTGGTATTGGAGATGAAATTTACTCAACTGTTGATGCATGCAACACAGCTAAGGAGATGTGGACAGCCATTGAAAGGCTACAACAGGGTGAATCGTTGAACGTACAAGATGTAAAGACCAATCTGTTCTGGGAATTTGGGAAGTTTACTTCTCGAGATGGAGAATCCATGGAGTCTTATTACTCCCGGTTTTATAAACTGATGAATGAGTTGACAAGGAACAACTTGCAAGTTTCACCAATGCAAGTGAATGTTCAATTTCTTCAACAACTTCAACCAGAATGGTCAAGATTTGTGACGGTTGTCAAGCAGAGAGAGGAAATAGACACAGTCTCATATCACAGGCTGTTTGACGTTCTGAAGCAGTTTCAAAACGAAGTTAATGATATCCGTTCTGAGAGATTAGCCAGAAGTGCAAATCCGTTAGCACTTCTTGCGGCTGCTCAACCATATTCAGATAACTACTATCAGGCACCAAAACCTCAAAGATCGAATGCACCATCATACATGCAATCTTCTTCCACACGACCAAGTGCGACTACCAGACACAAAGGCAAAGAGATCGCCAAACCAGTTACTCCTCAATCTGAGTCCGTTTCTGAGGAAGACAGTGATCCAGAACAAGCTCGGAGGGATAAGGATATGCAAAAGAACTTGGCACTCCTTGCTAAGTATTTCAAGAAGCTGTACAAACCTACCAACAACAACCTTCGAACTTCTTCAAACTCCAGGAACAAGACTGAAGATACCACACCAAGGTATAACAACGACAATCAGTCAGGGCAGTTTGGGAATCAAAGGACGATGACAGTTGCTGGGGCTAGGGAAACAGTAGGCAGTCCGGTAGTGCAACAAAATGGGATACAGTGCTTTAACTGCAAGGGATTTGGACACTATGCCAGGGAATGCAGGAAGCCAAAGCGGGTTAAAGACTACGCGTATCACAAGGAGAAGATGATGATGTGCAAACAAGCTGAACAAGGTGTTCCACTTCAAGCTGAGCAAGCTGATTGGCTAGAAGACACGGATGAAGAGATTGATGAACAAGAATTGGAAGCACATTACAGTTACATGGCAAAGATTCAGGAGGTCTCACCTGAAGAATCCAGTTCTACTGGTCAGCCAATGGAACAGGTACAAAATCAAAATGAAAGTAATGTGTAAGACAATGTGAGACTACATTCAGAGCAACTGAAATCCATTAAAGTCACATATGTTTTAGGATAAGGGATTGATAGCAATGTCACTCCTTATTCATCAAATATATGTACTAATGATAATCAGGTTGATCAAAATGCTGCAGAATGTGTTGATGAGCGTGCTGCGCTTGCTAATTTAATTGCTAATTTAACTCTTGATATGGAGGAAAATAAAACAATTTTAAAGCAATTAAAGAAATCAAACGCATCATTGACTCAAGAATTGGAAAAGTGCAAAACAAACCTTGATGAAACCAAAAGTTTTCATTGGGGATGCTAATAGTTTGTCGGGATAGTTGTCTGATTGCACTTCAAACAAACAGAATGAGTTTTGAGAAAGTACAAGCCATTAATGACGCGGAACGATTACTATTAGAATCTTCAAACAAAGTTAAAGAAACTCTAGGACTATTAGCTTTAAAAGACATTGAAATTAAAGAAGTTTAAAAACAAAAGCCTATTGAAATTTCATGTTCTTAATCAGAACATTGATTAATTAGTCAAAAAAGTCCTTTTAACAAAGTCACAACTGGAAGGTTATCTCAAAGAGAACACAAAGGTTATTTCGGATTTAAAGGTAAGGAAGGAAAAGACATTGACAAGAATGAATAAATGGACAAACAATTAAAGTTTTTGAATTAAATGTTTATACTCTTATCATCAAATCAGACCATTCATATGTTAGCACCTAAATGCTCGACATATAATGGTAGACCAACCTTTGCTAATCCAAGGTACCTCAAGAAAGCTCAATCTGAGACCCTGATTGTATGAGAACCATTTGAATACTTTGATCCAGCAAAACAGATTTTCCCCTGAAAGGGAAGACACCACGACTCATGATTAACGAGAGTAGTTCAAATTGAATAAAGATTATGTTAAACCATATGATTACACAAGACAGAATAGTCTTTATGAAATTTTCAAAGCACCCTCACTGGAGTATCTTTATCAGTTGGAACGCGGAAAGGAAGTTAGGAAGACAATGTGGAGAAAACCGTTTGTTAGAACAAAGCCAAACATTGCTAAAAACATTGCCTTTCTACCCGTTTCAAAATCCATTAGTAAAAGTAGACAAGTTTTTAACGAAATGACATTTAACATCAATCAATTTAGGGAAATTGTTGATCAAACTTGGTTTAAACATACTAGTGATTACTTCCGCGTGCCAACTGCTCATGATATGGAACTTTTGATACAAACCTTTCTAATGCCTCTTTCCATAAAATCACAAAATGATAGCTTTCGTTTTGAACATGAACTTAAAACGGAAATGCATGAAGATTTTGAGTACGTTAAATCCCTTGAAAAAGAGATTGACGAACTTGAATCTGAGAAGGCTGATTTTTCAAATATGTATGATCTACTTCTTGAAGAGTGTGTGTCTAAAGATGTTATATGTTCATATTTGCATTCTTTGTCTGAATTAAATGCTCATACTGAATTGCAATGCATGTATCTTCATAAAGTCAAAGAATGTGAATGTCTTGCACAAAAGCTGTCAAAACAAACTGAATCTGTTAATAACGAAGTTCATAATAAGCTTTTAAAAAGTTTTTCTAAACTTGAAAAACACTCGATTTCTCTTGAACTCTCTTTACAACATTGTAAAGAACAGATGAAAAACAACCCAGTTTGCAAGATAAGAACATGGTGATAAATGAGTTAAAGAAACTCATTCTGGTAACAAAAGGAAAGTCTGTGGAAACTCAGTTTGATAAACCATCTGTTGTTCGACAACCAAATGCTCAACGGATTCCAAAACCATCAGTTTTAGGAAAACCGACTCCTTTTTCAAATTCTCCTGAAATGAGAAGTTTTCAAACGAAACAGTCGGTTAATAAAACTAATGTGTCGGATGGTTTATTTAAACCAGTCACTCAACAGAATTTGCCTCAGAATAGAAAACAAGCAGAAATATACTCGAATGTGCTTAAACCAGGAAGCCGCAGTTGCCTCATGCTTCTAGGAATACTAATCCTCACATGTCTAAATCTTCAGGAGTAATTCACACTACTAGTGTTAGCAGACCACATGTAACGACCCACTCCGGAAAGGAGGCCGAAACGTCATAATCATGGTGTCATATCAAAGCATAATAAAGGCATAAACACTACTAGGTGTTAGCAGACAAAGCTAAGTTGCTATCATGTTAAAGATAAGGTGTGCCAACAATGTCAGTGAAGTTTAAAAAGAAGGAAGTAGATGACCATCATAGGATTTCTTGTATTTTACCGAAGAACAAGTCTGTAACTACATGTAATGACAGTTTAAATCCGAACTTCAAATGTGAATGTGGTTGTGCTGAATGTGGGAAAATGTTTGTTTAATTCATATAATCATGATGCTTGTGTTTCTAGATGACTAGAATGACGCGACGCTAAGAACTAAGAATCCTAAGTAGTGCTATTTAGTGCTAGTAAACCCAAGAGAAAAACGAACAAATCTGTTGCAACACCTTATAAGAAAATAGTTGCATCAGATACCACTATTCAAAAATCCAAGAGTTATTATAAGGAGTTGTATAAGAATACAAATTAGGAATGGAAATTATGGATAGCTAAGAAATATCCATCAGGATATAAATGGACACAAAATCTATATAGGACCAAATAGATATGGTGCATAATATCAGGAAAGAGGATGTATCAACAAGTTATCTAGTCGTACAATAGACATTATTCTCTAGGATTATAATGTTTGAAGATATCAAATTCCTTAGGAGCCCAATTTGTCCAAAGTTCATAGTCCTTAATTCTCTTGCAGATTGTTACATATCATCTATTCATTGTTGATCTGGACTGCACAAAGCAATGACGGGCAATCTCATAGTGTTGTGTAAATTTTGTAGAGTAAATTTGTGTTACTGTTCATTTTTTAGATTAAGATCTATTTAGCTCCATCTTGGTTAAGGAGATTCTAAAATCAAGGGAAATGTATGGATCAAACGGTTTATTAAGTCAAAGGCCTTAAACTATCTTTTCTCAAGTTGGTCAATTCTGTGATGCGGATTTAGATGTTGCTTTCAGGAAATACTTGTTTTGTGAGAGATCTTCCGGAAACAATTTATAAACGGTAATCGTGGATTGAATCTCTATACAATATTTTACCTCTTCAAGAAACAAACTTCAGCACACTCTATTCTGTTTCATGGCTAAAGCCTTCCCAAACTCAAGCATGGTTATGGCATCGAAGACTTTCTCATCTTAACTTCGATTACATCACCCTACTCTCAAAGAAAGATATTGTGAAAGGCTTACCTAATTGAATATGTCAATGGAACAACTTTGTTCATTTGTGAAATGAGTAAAGCAAAAAGATGTTATTTAAGTCAAAGCTGTTCCAAGTTCATAGAGGTGAATTGGCTTCACATGGCTTTGTGGTCAATGCGGGTTGCAGCTAAATGGAAAGAAAAAATTTCTGGTGATTGTGTTGGACTATTCAAGATAACTTGGTCTCTTTTTCTATGATCCAAGATTAAACACCAGAAGTTTCTCAAAGACTTTCTCACGATGATTCAATGCAATCTTTAGATATAAATTTGAGAATATATCAGTTCAAAAAAAAGGAAAATAATATAACAACAACATAAAAATATGTTAAAACAAAACACATCTTATGAAACATGGTTATCATGGGTATCGATGATTGGCATGTAGTTTCGAGGAAGAAACATGGTTATAGATCTTATGAAGACGACGTGGCTAAGATCTCGATTTCGATTTACGTGTCTAATCTTCCGAGAACATTTTCGGCCAAGGATGTTTATGTTGTATAAGTATGGAACATGTTGTTGATTCTTTCATTCCACTGAAGAGTAGAAGAGATCAAAGGAAGGTAAAAGATTTGGATTTGTCAAATTTATCAATGTTTCTAATGTGGAAAGATTGGTGGGTAATTTATGTACGGTATGGGTTGGTCGTTATAAGTTACAGGCAAATAAGGCACGATTTGGCAGGCCACCTTTGAATGGCAGGAACATTCGTAATTCGAAGAGTGATGATAGTCATTTAGGTGGGTTCAAGGAGCCTAAGGTTAGGGCCAAACGAATGGGCAATAAAGAACTCCATGGAATCATTCTTTGCTTCTGTGTTGAAATCGAAACCCGCCTAATGAAATTTGTCATCTTCTAAATATGATTCATGATTCTCACCTGTATTGTCTTGATAATGTTGCTTATCATCCAATATCTCTCTGTGTTTAGTTATTGGGAAAATTAAAGATATTAACGCCCTTATCTAACTTTCTGTCATTCCAGAACGATGGGGGAATTTGATGACATTAAAGATCTCTTATCATGTGGGTAACTGGAGTCCTGATCCAATACAAATCTTGTGCTTCCCAAGAATAATTGATTAATATGATGGTGTATTGAATTGGTTTCTATGAATTGGTAATGCTAATACTTCTTTTGTGAGTGGATATCGTCTTGTTTGGTTGCTTAGAAGGACTCCCTATGTGTGCTTGGAACAACTAAAGCGCTCTCCAAATATTGTGTCTCCTTGGGGTACTTTAACTCAATGTCGATTTGGTAAGAGGATAGTTCGTTGGCCGTATAGAAAAGTCCTGTGTGACTACCATGGTTAGTACTATTATCAATGATCGTACCAAATTCATTGTTAAAGGGATAGTTTATTGGATTCGAATTAGAGAAACTAGAACCGATGGTCTCCCTGAACTAGGCGGATGAAATTTGTGAATTCATCTTCTGATTGATGAATTCGTAGGGACGAAAAAAATTAATTCAATTATGGGGAATGCGATTAATGATCATGTTTTCAGAGTATAGCTTCATGAATGAGAATATCGGTAGAACGTTATTATATGAGCAGGAAACCTCCTCAAGATAAGATTTCAGAAGATCCTTTTGGTATTACAAACAATTCTTAATACGCAAGATAATAAGGAGGCGGTCAGGCATAGCGATCCTTCTCCACCCTCCTGGATTCACTCAAGAGGTAAATGTTTTGTGTTAGTGTAATCTGCCGGTGCATTCTGATATTCAGCCCTAATATAGGGGGTTCTCAAATTGTTTTAGTGGCAGTTATACCGATACTCTTGCCTTAAAACAGGCTGGATCAATTATGGATGTTATTGAAGAAAAAAAAATTGTGGAAGTCGGACAAACTATGGGATACAACATGGCCGGGGGATGCAAGAAAAACTTACGAGGATATTGTAGCCTCTCATGGAGATTTCCATGGCTCTTTTACAATGAATGTTATGTCTTTAAACAATCAAGGTCTTGGACCAATAAGCCAAGAAAAAGTGGATTCGGGAGTTAAACACTAAGATAAGATAAGATTAACTTGTTGTTATTCAAGAAAAACAAAGTTGGAGAGCATTAATCTTTTTTCTATCAAAGATTTATGGGGTAATTCTTTTTTCGACTTTTCTTTTTAGTTCTTCTGTTGGTTCTTTCAGGAGGTTTCTAATGTGTGTTGGGATCCTAATAGGCTTTTGTTAAAGATAATGCCACCATTTCTGATTATTTTGTGGGGTTCGTGGTACTTGGCTTTCTACTGCTACTAGGTTATGTGTGTTTCTATTTATTGCTTCACAACGATAATCTCTGAGAAGAGAAGAAATCTCTTTGGGAATATATTACTCACATTATTGATACATGGGATGGAGAATGCATTATTTTAGGCGATTTCAATAAAGTTAGATCAAAACAAGAAAGGTTTGGGACGATTTTTAATGAAACGGGCATCAATGCTTTTAATCACTTCATCTCTACTGCTGGGCTTATTGATCTTCCCCTTGAAGGATATTCGTTTACTTGGGCTATCAAATCGGCCAAGAAAATGAGTAAATTGGATAGGTTTTTAATTTCTGAAGGTTTACTTCTGAAATTTCTCCTATCTCTGTAGCTATATGTTCCTTTACCAGGCATCTTTCGATATAGACCCATCATTAATGCGACGAAGTTGTTATGATTATGGGCAATCCCCTTTTCGTGTCTATCAATCTTGGATTAACAAGAATGGTTTTGATAAAACTCATTAAGGAATCATGGAGTATTCAGTATCTAATGTATTCTAATAAGATTATTCTTTTAAAGAAAAAGCTTCAGGCACTTTAAAGCGTCAATAAAAGAGTGGTTGTAAAGAATGATATAAAACGCTCTAATGATACTTCCGCTCTTTCTATCAAAGCTTCGGTTGTCAGATCTTGACAAGTTATTCGATAATGGGACTTACGCAACGAGGCTCCGCTCGTGCCTCAACTGAAAGGGAATTTTCTCTCTTAAGGAGCTTCATAATTTTAAAAAAAGTCACTCTTTAGACTTGGCTCAGAAGCAAAGGTGAGGATGGTGCCATTGAAGGCGTATGAAAAATTCCATATATTTTCATGGGATAATTAATAGAAAAGATATCCAACTTGCTATTCGTGGTGTTTCATTGATGGGAGATTGTTGAGAAAACTTGCAAGGTTTAAAACGAATTTCTCATGCACTTTGCCAATCGATTTGAGAAGGTCCTTCTGGTCCTTGTATTGATATTGATTGTCATTGTTTCACAAAACGCTTTATTCTGAGCATGGTGGATGACTTGGTCCTTCTACCCCCGCTCAGCTTACCTTACTCTTACTTTCGTTTTTTTTAGTGTACGATGTTAAGTTTGATGAGATCAAGAAAGGTTTGGGGATAGCTAAGGAACCAATAAATGCCAGGTCTCGGTCGGTTTCTCATTTGATTTTATTCGTACTTTTTGGGATATTTTAAGCATGATTTTGCTTATTGCGAGATCCGTGAGTTTTTCATCTCAAGTAAGTTCCTCCTGGATGTAATTCATCTTCATTGCTCTAACCCCTAAGAAATGTTTGGCAGTTTCGTTTAAACTTACGGCCAATTAGTCTCATTGGTTGTTTTTACAAGATCGTTTCTAAGATTTTGGCTAAGCGTCTTAAGTGGGTAATAATCTGCGTTATTAGTGTGGTCAATCTGTCTTCTTTGTATCCAACCGTCAAAATTTTGACGGTCCATTCATCTTAAATGAGCCTTATTTCTTTGGTTGCAAAGCTCATTAAATCGGAAAGACAATGATTTTTAAAAGTGAGATTTTCAGAAAAGGCTTTTGATTCTGTGAGATGGGATTTTCTTAGATATTTATTTTCAGAAACTTGGGGTTGGACATTAAAATGGAGAGGATGGATTCAAGGATGTCTTTCGTCGGCTATGGGATCTATTCTTGTTTAATGGTAGTCCGACCGTCCCCCCCCCATGAATTTAAGTTCACAAGGGTTTGAAGCACAAGGAGACCTTCCATCTCCTTATTTGTTCATTTTTGTTATGAAAGTGTTGCATCTTTCTTTCAATAATATCATTAAAATGCTGATATTTTTTAAGGGATCCAATTTTTGATTCGTATTGGTCGCGCCCATATTTCATCTTTTCTATGCTGATGACGCAGTCTTCATTGGCAAATGGGATAGAGCAAACATCCTTACCATAGTTCGTATGCTAAATGCTTCTTTTTGGCTTGGGTTTCAAATCAATAATTCTTAGAGTAAACTCATTGGGCATTGGGAGTCTCTTATGAGGAAGTTCTTGCGGCAGCTAACATTATTGGGTGTTCTACTTTTTCCACTCGTTCTTTTATCTTGGTGTCAGGTTGGGATGTGTCTCCTTCTAGGAGAATGGCTTGGATGTGATAATTGGTAATGATTGTTTCTAACAGATTATCAAAATGGAAAATTAAGACTCTTTCCGTTGGTGGACGTCTTACGTTAATCAAGTCTGTCCTTACGTCCTTGCCTCTTTATCATATGTCGCTTTATAAAGCTCCTTTGGGTGTTCTTCGTGACTTGGAATCCCTTCGCAGAAAATTTTTTAATGGTGCCGATATAAATGAAAAGAGATTCTCTATGATTAGTTGGAACAAAATTTTGGCTTCTAAACAAAAAGGAGGGCTAGGTGTGTCCAGCTTCTTTGCGCTTAATAGATCCTTATTATTTAAGTGGGTTTGGAGATTTCTTTCGCAGGATGCATCCCTTTGGCATCGTCTTATTGCTGTTTTATATGGCAATCGTTCTCCTTTTGTTCACACAGGTTCGGTTTCCAGTTTATCCCCTTGGAATTGTATCTTGAAAGAGCTCAATTCTTTGTCCGCAAAAGGTATTAACCTTCTTGCGCTTTTGAAAAAGAAAGTGGGAAACGGTGCGAACACTCTCTTTTGGGAAGATTGTTGGATTAATGATGTCCCCCTTAGCAGATCTTTTCCTCGTTTATATGCGTTGGAGCTCAAAAAAGGTATTACGGTTGCAGATAAACTCATTGATGCTTCGTTTGTTGCTTCTTTTCGTAGAAACCCCCGTGGAGGGGTGGAAGAAGAGCAGCTTCACCATCTAGTTGAACTTGTTGGGTCTATATCTTTATCTCCTTCCAATGATCGATGGGCATGGCTTCTTGGATCTTCTGGTGAGTTTTCTGTTCACTCGGCTAGAACATTTATTGATGATATTCTTTTACCTTTTGTTGGTGACGTTACTAGATGGGTGAAAGTGGTTCCAATAAAGGTAAATATTTTAGCGTGGAAAGTTTGTTTGGATAAGCTCCCCACGAGACTTAACCTTTCACTTCGTGGGATTGATATTCCTTCTATTATATGCCCAAATTGTGGTTTAGCTGGAGAATCATGCTCGCATCTTTTCTACTCTTGTAATTTAGCTCGGACTTTATGGCGTAAAATTGCTCGATGGTGGGAAATTGATATTACAGATTTTTCTTGTTACGAAGAATGGATTGCTTGGTTCAAAACTACTCGGTTTTCTAAAGCTCAAAAGGAAATGCTAGAAGGGGTCTTTTATGTTATGTGGTGGATGATTTGGAAATTCCGCAACCAAGTGCTTTTTGGATCTTCTCATCCGCGTATGGAGCTTCTTTTTGATGATATTGTTTCGTACTCTTTTACTTGGTGTTCCAATAGATGTAAAAACAATATTGATTGGATTTCCTGGATGAAATGTCCTAAATCCATATCCTTGTAATTTTCTAGCTTCTTGCTAGTTTTTTTATTAATTTCAATTTGCCGTTCAAAAAAAAAAACAAAACACACATAACATTTTATGGCATTTAATAAAAGTTAAGTATATCTCAATATGTTTATATAAGCGATTGATTTATTCTATAACGTTAACATATAATATGTTAGATGTATGGATGCGTTAATACATACTTCAATAAATCGTTGAATAGTGTTTATATAAGAGATCGATTTGTGATATTATATAAATAAATGATTTGTTATATGTATGAATAGAAAATATTAATGATACATTATGATACAAATAAATTATTGAAACACCATAAAAGACATTTAATTATTGATGGCATATAATTTTGAGAAGATTTCTTTTTGAAAAAGAGTAAAATAATGTAACAACAACATAAAAAAATATGTAACAACAAACACACTTAACATTTTATGGCATTTAATAAAGGTTTGTGAACAAAAATTACTTTTTATATTAGTACTTAAAAAATTGGGATATAAGTTTTGAAAATATTGAAAAAAATATATGAAATAAGTTAAGTGTTATTAACTTGAAACATAAAATATGTAAATATGTGGCAATTGAATAAAATAAAATAAGAAAATTATTTACTTTGTTAACCATTTTCTTTCAATCATCAAGACATGCAACTGAACCGTTGCACCTCTGCGAAAATATTATAAGTTATTTTTTCTTTTTCTAGTTCATCTTCTTTAGTGTTAAAGTCGTTTAATCAGAAACCCTAACTTTTTAATGTTGGTTTTCATAGTATTTGTCAGTTTATAATTTATGTAAATCCTAAAAGCGGTATATTTGTAACACCCTCAAAATCAGGTAGCAGCGGAAAGGTAACAATGGGGTGCTACTTCAAAGTACAACAAACAAGATATAGGAAACGACCAAAAATGGACGTTTTAAGATAATATTTCATTTATAGAAAAATATCAGAGTTAATACATTAAGGTCTCAAGTTTTAAAGTCATTAAACATTCTTAATTTAAAACAAAAGCTTCATAATACCAATGACGACTTAGTTTTTAAAGATATAAAGTTGCATAAACTTTTGATAAAACACAGAATCCGTCTCATGAATCCGCCACGGCTCCCGTCCAATCTTCATACTCTAGGACCTGAAATTACATGCTAAAAGTCAACACAAAGGTTGAGTGAAATCATAGGTTTATCAGTAAAAAGGGTGGACCACAAGATCGAAGTAATAGTAGACTCTGAAACACATTCAGAAGTCCAAAACATTTATTATTGCACTAAGCTCATGACACCGAAGCCTTAACTAGATTTGTGCCCTAATCAGAAAATAGGATGCTTGCCAACACCCTAACACCTCTCAATGTTAAATGCACCCGATCAAACTAGTGACCCAAGTAAAGGTGGGGATTGTTAGTCCCGATAGATCTATCCATAACACCAGCGCTCACTATAATAGCAATTAACGGTTCATGATAAATAGGGACTTCACGGCAATAAGGTAACTTAGGCATTAATAATCAGGCAGTAATCTGGATAGCATACACTTTGAAAAACACTTGTGTCCAATAGTAAAACAAGCAATGTAATTCACCCCGTAGATTTTGTAAAACAATTGTAGAAAAAGGGGGCTATGAACTCACCTTGAGTGAATGGAAATCAACAAGTATTCAAAATAGAAAATGCGTCACGAAGGAATCCGAAGGCAACCTAATCCAATATAGGTCGTATAAGTACTAAACACTTTGATTATTTATAGGTCGTATAGCTCATCATACTATCGTTCGGGCTATCATAATTAAGAGGTCGTGTAGTGAACGTATGAGGAGCTAGGACACTTTAAATCGTAAATCCAACAACTCGTCGATACGCCACCCCGAAGAGGCCTCATTATGAAACTCCCTAGTAATATAGTACTTTGATTAATACCACATATAGGTCTATATAGTTCAATCACCATCTAATTGTTTTGGTAAAATTGTGTTTAATAAGTAAAAACATTTATAATTGCCTCTTTAGTAAAAACGACATAACTTTCGCGTTTTAAGCCCGATTATAACGTTTCTTATGCCCACGCTTTCGTATTAAGATGAGTTATCATAAATTTACATTTTTGAAATTTGGACCTTCTGGTGAACAGTAACTTTTACTGTTCACACCAGACCCTAATTTATTTAAAATCGTATTTGTTGTCGTAAAACCCGTAAATGTCGTATTTTATTCGTTATAGCTTCGTTTTTAACGATTCTTTCGAGTACGATCTCGTAATTAAAAGTTATATCATATTTTTGATGTTTTAAAAATATCACTTTCTGTAATGAATAGTAAATTTTATAAAAATAGTTTTATAAAAGTATTTCTCGTCGTAAACTCGTAACTAACGTATCTTTTTCGTTATAAATCGGTTTTTCAAGTTTCTTATCATTTTGGAATCGTCATGAGGCGTATTATTTTTATATTAGGCTCTACCTACTGTATGAGACACGAAATAAAAACCCTTTTATCAGCCCTTAAAACATTGTATGTAAACATGTAAACAGAACCTTCTTAAGTAAACGCATAAAACCTAATTTATTACAAATCATGTTTATACTAAACAACAGTCAACATACTTTTTAATCCATTTTTCCATGATATAAAAATAACAAAATGACAAAAATAAAAAATTTGTTTAAATTCATAAACATAATTGATAACTCAATTTACAATTAAAAAGTCCTAAGAGTTAATTTATCCATAAAGAACATGTAACACATAAAACTCATGATAAAGATAAAAGGATTAGGTAATTAACAATACCTTAGGAAAGGATGTATTTGGATGATAAAATAAGTGCTAAAACGTGCTTAACTCCAAACCAAAGCTTGCACAATGAAAACCCTAGTTTTCCTAGTGAAAACCCTAGCTTCCCTTTCTTATTACAGCATTGGAAATGGTTAACCAATGTCTTGAACATCTTAGAATACCTTAGATATGATGTGTATAAGTGTGTATGGGTTGTAGAAAAAATTAATATGGATTACCCAAAAATGGTTGTTTCTTAGCGTGATTTTCAAAAAGAGGAAAAAGGGAGAGAAAATTGATTTTCTTATCAAGAGAAGTGTTGTATGATTTTATCTAACAAAGGTGCAAGTATATATATACTTAGGAAGGTCTTGGTGGTCAAAGAATGCACTAGGGGGGCGGGGGTTTCGTCCCAGAACACAAGGAAACAAGGAGAGGAAATTAAGGATACTAAGTAGGTCTTTATGTACATTGCTATTTAATTAATGTTATGTCTTTGTATTCTCTAATTAGGAGTGATCCCATGAATCAAGGAAGTGGTTCACTAGTTACTAAGCTTTGTAATTTAGAAGAATCTTAGGTATTGGTATAAATAAGGTTTATTGGTAGAATCGTAGAAAAGTATTGGGGTTACTAGGAAACCTAAACGTAATTTATCGCGAAACGTAATCAATTTACGTAACCAATAAAAATAAAATAAACAAAGTTAATAATTATACTCAAAATAATTACTATAAGTACAAGCATGATGTAACATTTATTTTGTATGGAGTCCGTTTACGCTAAACGATAATTTTAACTTACGCGATTTAACTTAACTATTAAAAATAAAAGTAAACGCGTACGAGAAAGAAAAATAAATAATTAGTAAAATAGATGACGTCGTAAAAGACCTGAAAATACGGAATGTTACAGTCTCCTCCGGTTAGAAGATGCCATTAGTCCACAAGCTCAAGTTGCGGTCACAATGTAGGAAGTAAACGGGTTCAGAGAAAAGATTCGGATATTTCTTTCCGGATTAGTCTTCACTTCCCAGTATACTCAGCTCCTTGCCGAGAGTTCCAACGAACTTTGACTAATGGTATCTTCTCCGCTTTAGCCTTATTTCACATCCGCTGCTACGATCTCATCAGGCTCATCGACAAATCGCAAGAATTTCATCAATCTCGATCTTCATCCAAAGGTACAATGAACATCTGGCACAGCTAAACTTTCTTAGGTTCGACACATGAAACGTTCGTGAAACACAGCTTAGCTCTTGGGTAACTTCATCCGATAAGCCACCTGTCCAACATGCTCCACGATTCAAATGGTCTCACATATCATGGGCTAGTTTTTTTTCCTTATCTTACCAAATCGTACCACTCCTTCCATGGAGAAACCTTAAGTAACACTCGGGTCCAACTTGGAATACAAGAGGTATACGCCCTTTATCACATAGCTTTTCTGGCGACTCCTAGCCGTTTTCAATCTTTCCTAATTTGAACAATCTTTTTCTGTCGTTTTCTTGCACAATTACTGGTCCATAACTACTTTCTCAACTTCATCCCATAACACGGTAGATCTACATTTTCGCGCTGTACAGAGCCTCGAATGAATGCACACTTAAGCTTTTGTAGTAAACTGTTATTATAAGAAAATTCAATCAATGGAAGATGAGTACCCAACTGCCACCAAATCCATAACACAAGCTCGAAGCATAACTCCAGCTTTTGAAAAGGTACGCTCACTCTGACCGTCGGTCTGAGGGTGGTAAGCCGTACTCATGTCTAGTCTCGTACCCAACGCTTCCTAAAAAGCTTGCCATAAGTGTGACGTGAATCGACCATCACGGTCTGAAATGATTGATACCGGCACACCATGTCTCGCTACAATCTCATTGGTATAAATCTTTGCTAATTTCTCCGTCTTGTAGTCTTCACGAAAAGTTAGAAGTGAGCGACTTGGTCAATCCTATCAACAACTACCAAAACTTATCATGGCCACTGGCTAACTTTTAGGCAACTTTGTGATAAAGTCCAGCGTTATCATTTCCCCATATCCACTCCAGGAAGTTCTGGTTGTTGAAGAAATCCTGAGGGTTTCTGATGTTCGACTTTAATCTAGAGGCACGTAAGACATCTGCTAACGTACTCAGCATGTCACTCTCATACCATGTCATCCAATACAAGTCTCCTTCAGATCATAGTACATCTTATCTGCACCCGGATGTACTGAATATCTAGAAGTATGAGCTTCATCCATGATCAATTTCCTTACACCACCAACTGATGGAATCCAGATACGATCAAAGAAGTAAATTTCACCATCATCTCGTTGCTCAAAGTGTCTTTCTAATCCCCTTAGCCATTCAGTGGGGCTTATTGATATCCTTTGAAAGCTACGCTTTGTGCTTCCAAATACATAGTCTTCAAGTCAGAAATGAATAGTAATACTCATAGCACGTACTCGTCTTGGCTTGAGTCTTTCTTTTCTGCTCAAGGCATCTGCCACCACGTTCGCCTTGCCCGGGTGGTATTTGATCTCACACTCGTAGTCACTGAGTACTTGATCCACCGCCATTGGCGGCATATTTAAATCTTCAGGGTCAAATATGAACTAGGGAGACTCTGGTGGTCAGTGTAGATAAAATATTTTCGTCCCCATAAAGAAAATGTTCCTCCAGATTTTAAGAGCGAACACCACCGCACCTAATTCCAGGTCGTGGGTGGTATAATTATTCTCATGCTTCTTCAACTGTCTTGACGCATATGCTATCACCTTGCCCCGCTGCATCAGCACGCACCCAAAACCTTGTTTTGATGCATCACAATAGACCACAAAGTCATCGGGTCCATCGGGGAGTGCTAACACAGGAGCATTGCATATGTTCTCCTCAACATTGGAAAAGCATCATCTTGCGTTATCAGCCCACACATACTATCTTTATTCTTTTGAGTCAACAGTGAGAGGGGCTTTGCGACACTTTGAGAAATTTCTCAAATAAACCTTCGTAGTAACCCCCAATCCTAGAAATGACGAATTTCAGTTGGAACGATTCAGGGTCCTTCCAGTTCTTGACCGACTCCACCTTGCTAAGGAGTCCACGTGATACCGTCACGGTTTGACACATGTCCTAGGAACTGGACTTCTTGTAACCAAAATTTGCACTTTGAAAATTTGGCGTACAACTTCTCCTTCTTGAGTAAGTCCAAAAATTGTCTTCATGAAGGCTTCATGTGCTCTTTTTCTGACTCTGATAGATAAGATGTCGTCAATGACAAAATTACAAATTTGTCCAAATAATGGCTTTTCTATACGCGGTTCATTAATTCCATAAAATATTGCTGGCGCGTTGACAGTCCAAATTGGCATGACTGTGAAACTCAAATTGCCCTTAACTGGTTCTAACGCGGTCTCGGTATACCCTTCCTCTCGGACACTCAACTGATGTATTATCCGAGCGAAGATCCTATATTTGATAAACAACACGCACCTAGGAAATTGGTCCAAAACAAGTCATCAATTCAGGGGAGACGTAACGGATCTTTATAGTCAACCTTGTTTAGACCTCTTAGTCAATACACAATCTCATCGAAGCACTTTCATCTGGACAAAGAGGCACGGGTGCTTCCCCATGGTATTGACTGTCGAATAAAACCCTTTTCTTGAAGTTCTTTAAGCTGGTTCGACAATTCTAACATTTCTGAAGGGGCTAATCGGTATGGAGATCTAACAACTGGCGATGCGCCTGGAATCAGATCAATGTGAAATTCTATCTCTCGCACAAGAGGTAAACCTAACAGATCGTCTGGAAATACCTCAAGGAAGTCTCAGACAACACGTATGTCATCAAGCTTTTTCTCACTAGCCTTGATACATGCAAGTAAACCAAGATCCTTTTCTGGCCTCTCGCCTTGAACTTCAAGAATCTGTTCCCATACAAAAGAGGAATACGGACAATCTTCTCATAACAAACGATGAGAGCTCGGTGATATGCCAACAAATCCATTCCAATGATAACATCAAAACTTCCTAGCCGGGTTGGCAACAAGTCTATTTTGAACACGTGATTTAACAAGACTAAGGTGCAACTACGTAAAATGGTATTGATGCTAACGACTTTTCCGTCTACTAACTCCACTTCGTAGCTAGTGTTTAGAGTGGCAGGGGTAAATTATAATAAAATGCAGAGTAACGCCATAAGGATACAAAACTCTATCAGTAACACAATTAAACATAAAAGGAAGCAATTCAGGCCATCCGTTATCGCTTACGACATTCGCCGCAAGCTCGGAAATAGTATCACATAATTTTTTAATTATACTTTTATTCATTTCCTTAGTTATACAAGTGAGTAAACCGTTTTTTACGCGTAACCGAGTCGATTCAGAGACCGAGTTCCAGAGAGCTAACTCGTCCTGAGTCAACTGTTTCCGTAACAGAATTGCTGACATGGCGCGGGCTTCTAAATGAGGGGAATGTTCTAGAAGGTTTACGAGCTTGGTGACTAGCGTGTTTGGATCAGTTTGTTTGCATAAGTTGAAAAGTGATTCAGCTTGTGAGCGTTGTTCGTTGGATGACGTCATCAGGTGGGAGATTAGGGTTTCGAAGGGGGTGGGATCTGGGCCGAGGATGGAGGCGAGGTGTTGTTGGGGATCCATTGATGACGTCACTACTCTGTGTGTGAAATGAAAGTGTGTGATTGTGATGATTGTGGGTTATGGGGGCGGAAGAAGGTGTTAACTAGGGTAGAGGGATTGATAGGGGTATAAGTGGAAAGGTGACGTCATGTGTTTTTGGGTATTGGGCTAATAAAGTGGTTAGGCTTTTGGGCTGATTGTCTGGAATCCAATGAGCTTTTTGGTTATTGTTCGGGTAATACCTAAATAAATAGAATATCGAAACCAAACTGAACCGAAAAAAATTAAACTAAATTTGTAATCGAATTGAATTTGTTAAAATCGAATTGAATTTGTTAAAATCGAATTGAACCAAATTAGATTTCACATAAAAAAATATTTTTATATATATTTATATAAAAGAATATATCAAAACTCTTTTCTAGTATAAAAATAAGACTTTTTAAGCTTTAAATAATTTTTTGATGCTAAAAATTTATATAACTAAATGAATTAATAATTAAAAATATGTAATTCAAGTTATTCGGTTCGATTTTCGATTCGATTTTAATCCAATTTGAATTCGTTTCGGTTCACCGGTTCACCTTTCGGTTTTACCCACACAAAAAAACTTACCAAACCGAATAAATCAAACAACCCGATAACCGAACCGATGAATTTGATTGAGTAAATTGTATACATAAGAGACCGCATACTGGATGGGACCAATAAACTGGCACGAACCGGATCGAATGTATTTCAGTCAAGTCTTAAGTCCACCCTTTTTATCATATTCGGTCATCGGTATATGCTTTGTTAGACCGAACCGGATTAATTGTATTTTAAAAAAGACAAGTGATAAAAATAGCTCTTGTGTACAATTTACCGGGTAACCCTTTACCAAAAAAAATATCTCTTGTGTTACATGTTTAAAAGGTTATTTTTTATCTGATGTAAATAATCAACACCAAAAACTGCCGCCGGAAATTGAAAACCACCACCGGTGTTTGGTTTTTCGGTGAGGATCGACAGAAGCCGAGAACGTGAAGATCCACACCACCTCTTTTAGATCCACATCACACCATATCCCCCCATATAATATGTAACACCCCCAAAATCAGGTAGCAGCGGAAAGGTAACAATGGGGTGCTACTTCAAAGTACAACAAACAAGATATAGGAAACGACCTTAAATGGACGTTTTAAGATAAGATTTCATTCGATGCCGTAGCAAAATATCAGAGTTCATACATTAGGTCCCATAAGTTTTAAAAGTCATAAACATTCTTAATTAAACAAAAGCTTCATAATACCAAAAGATGACTTAAGTTTTTTTTAAGATAATAAAAGTTGCATAAACTTTAGATAAAACACAGAATCCGTCTTCATTGATATCCGCCACGGCTCCCGTCCAATCTTCATACCCTAGGACCTGAAATTACATGCTAAAAGTCAACACAAAGGTTGAGTGAAATCATAGGTTTATCAGTAAAAAGGGGACCACAAGATCGAAGTAATAGTAATACTCTTAAACACACATTCATAAGTCCAAACATTTATTATTTGCAACTAAGCTCATGACACCGAAGCCTTAACTAGATTTGTGCCCCAATCAGAAAATAGGATGCTTGCCAACACCCTAACACTTCTCAATGTTAAATGCACCTGATCAAACTAGTGACCCAAGGAAAGGTGGGGATTGTCAGTCCCGATAGATCTATCCATAACACTAGCGCTCACTATAATAGCAATTGACGGTTCATGATAAATAGGGACTTCACGGCAATAAGGTAACTTAGGCATTAATAATCAGGCAGTAATCTGGATAGCATACACTTTGAAAAACACTTGTGTCCAATAGTAAAACAAGCAATGTAATTCACCCCGTAGATTTTGTAAAACAATTGTAGAAAAAGGGTGGGCCTATGAAACTCACTCGGATGAAATGGTAATACAACAAGTAATCACATTAGAAAATGCGTCACGAAATAAAACAGAAGGCAACCAAACCAATAATAGTTCGTAAAAGGACTAAACACTTTGATTATTTATAGGTCCGTGAGATAGTCTCATCAAACTAACGTATCGCTATCAAATTAAGAGGTCGTGACGTGAACGTATGGGGAGCTAGACACCTTTAAATCGTAAATCCAACAACTCATCGAACGCCACCCGAAGAGGCCTACATTAAGGATACTCCCTATAATATAGTACTATTGATTAAACCTAGAAATTATAGGTCTATATAGTTCAATCACCATCTAATTGTTTTGGTAAAATTGTGTTTAATAAGTAAAAACGTTTATAATTGCCTCTTTAGTAAAAACGACATAACTTTCGCGTTTTTAAAGCTGAATTTTTTTTTTTTTTTATTTTATTTTTAAAAAAAAAACCGGTTTCTTATGCCCACTACTTCCGTATTAAGACGAGTTATCATAAATTTACATTTTTGAACTTTGGACCTTCTGGTGAACAGTAACTTTTACTGTTCACACCAGACCCTAATTTATTTAAAATCGTATTTGTTGTCGTAAAACCCGTAAATGTCGTATTTTATTCGTTATAGCTCCGTTTTTAACGATTCTTTCGAGTACGATCTCGTAATTAAAAGTTATATCATATTTTTGATGTTTTAAAAATATCACTTTCTGTAATGAATAGTAAATTTTATAAAAATAGTTTTATAAAAGTATTTCTCGTTGTAAACTCGTAACTAACGTATCTTTTTCGTTATAAATCGGTTTTTCAAGTTTCTTATCATTTTGGAATCGTCATGAGGCGTATTATTTTTATATAATGTCAAACCTACTGTATGAAACACGAATTTAAAACAGCCCTTTATAACATTTATGTATACTTTTAATCATAACCTTCTTAAGTAAACCTTAAAACCCTAATTTATACAAAATCATGTTTATACTTAAACAACATGTCAACATACTTATTAATCCATTTTTCCATGATATATATAACAATATGACATAAGAAAAAAAATGTGTAAATTCATAAACATAAGTGATAACTCATTTTACATATTAAAAAGTCCTAAGTGGTGATTTAGCCATAAAGAACATGTAACACATAAAATCATGATAAATAAAAGTATGAAGGTATTAAGAAGACCTTAGGAAGGATGTATGTGATGAGAAATAAGTGCTAAACCCGTGTTTAGACTCAAAACCAAAGCTTGCACAATGAAAACCCTAGTTTTCCTAGTGAAAACCCTAGCTTCCCTTTTCTTGATTAAAGCTTGGATATGGTTAACCAATGCTTGGAACCATCTTAGAATACCTTAGATATGATGTGTATAATGTTAAGGTTGTAGAAAAATTAATATGGATTACCCAAAAGGGGTGTTCTTCCCCGGTGGCCTTTCAAGATGCAAAAAGGGAGAGAACATTGATTTTCTTATCAAGAGAAGTGTTGTATGATTTTATCTAACAAAGGTGCAAGTATATATATACTTAGGAAGGTCTTGGTGGTCAAAGAATGCACTAGAGGGGGGGTTCGGTCCAAGGAACACAAGGAAACAAGGAGAGGAAATTAAGGATGACTAAGTAGGTCTTTGATGTACATTGCTAGTTAATAAATGTTATGTTCTTTGGTTCCCTAATTAGGAGGTGATCCCATGAAATCAAGGAAAGTGTTTCACTAGTTATTAACTGATAATTAGTAAAATTTTTAGGTATTGGGTATAATTGTGGGTATTTGTTGAAGCGTAGAAAAGTTTTGGGGGTTCCGGGAATACCTAAACGTAATTTATCGCGAAACGTAATCAATTTACGTAACCAATAAAAATAAAATAAACAAAGTTAATAATTATACTCAATATAATTACTTAATACTTGCTTGATGTAAACATTTATTTGTTTGGTGTCCGTTTACGCTAAACGATAATTTTTAACTTACGCGATTTAACTTAACTATTAAAAATAAAAGTAAACGCGTACGAGAAAGAAAAATAAATAATTAGTAAAATAGATGACGTCGTAAAAGACCTGAAAATACGGAATGTTATAATATTTATCGTGAACCTATAATTAATTGTTACATGTGATTTTTTAATAAGCTCAATGTCATAAATAGTCACCCTAAAGTGTCCAATTCCACTGTAAAAAGTATAGGAGACGTGTTTACAAACATGAATTTGCCATTGAAGCTTATTATTAGTGGATAGCTAGTCCCAAACCCGTTTGTGGGTTGAGGGCCCGTTAGGGTTTTCATTATGTCTCTTGTATTCTCTATATATTGTGCTGAAATAATACATCATACGAACAAGGGTTTTACCATTGTCCAACATGGTATCAGAGACCAAACCCAGATCCTCCCTACAACCTAAACAATACCGATCCCTAAAACCTATCCCTCTAAAAACATTATGCCGTTCAAAAACACACGAACATAAACCCTAACTCTTTGATAATTTCTTTTGTTTTGGTTCTGTCTATTCACAACAAATCACCACAACTCTATTTTTTTTATTTCTTTCTCAGATCTAAAACTCCTAAAAAATTGTCAACCACCTTTAACCCACCAATCACCATACCGGATCTCTCAAACCAAACCCACATTTACATGGGTACGTCCAACGTGTCATAAGAAATATTGGATGCATTTAGAAACGTTTGCAGATTTCATTCAACTGTCTAAACCGCCAGAATGTACTATCATCATCCACCGGCGGAGAACCATTCTCACGGCGGTGATGCCAAAGGTGTTAACGGTGGTGTTGGAGGTCATGATGGTCGTGTGCGGTTATTAGTACTTTTGATGTGATATATGTATTCTGGTGAAAAAGAAAAATGACGCTTGTTATGTTTCATGTGTTTGTTCGTGACATTTAGGGTGCGTTTGTTTAGGGGGTGTGGAATTGAATTAGGAACATAATGGCTAATAAATGATAATTGGTTTATAAAAACTATCATTCGAAACATTTCTGACAACTTTTTTCCATTCCATACGAGTTGGGTAGGATTTAAAGAAAACCTGTGGGCCCAATTTCACTTGCCTCACAACAATCTGACACAAATCTTATATTTACATTAAATATTATATTAATATGCATCTTAATTATAATATTAAATGTCGTTCCAAACAAATATATAATATTAAATAAAATATAATTTCTCATTCTTAATTAAATCTAAACCCGAATTCAAATCCGAATTCAAATCCAAATCTAAATCCAAACCCACTTATAAACCAAACGGGCCCTTAATGTTTGTTACAATATATTTTATTAGTGATTTCAATTTATTAAAAAAAATGCTTTTGTTTTAAGGTGAGAATACTTTGGTTTCTCCGGTTGAAACTTATGGTATCCTCGTGCCCGGGATTCTTGTTTATCCATAAGTTGTGTTGGTGATTTGTGTTAAGGTCACAAATCCACATGGTTGTTAGGATACTTTGGGTTATCCTTTATGTTTCGGGATACTTTGGGTTATCCTTTATGTTTCGGGATACTTTGGGTTATCCCGTATAAAAAAATATATTTGTTTTATCTATGTTTATCAGTTCGCTTGAACATTTGTCTCCGCATGTTAGCGTATTTCATTACAATTTAAATTATGTTCGTGGCGACGCTTTGATTTTGTTGTTTGCTTGAAGATCATCCAAGCTTTCATTAACAAGTTTATGCTTTATACCGTTAATTTTTTATTTTTTTCTTTTATATTTATACTTCTCCGGTCCTGAGCTTTCGTGATTTCGCCCTTCTCTCTCTGATGCGGGGAAGTTATTAATGATAGCTAGTCCAAGCCGTTTGTGGGTTGAGGGGCCCGTTAGGGTTACCATTATGTCTCTTGTAATTATCTATAAAGTGCTGAATAATACATCATACGAACATGGGTTTTATCATTGTCCAACACTTATAACCCGTTTTTTCATTAATGTCAAGAATGTCTAAATCATCACAAGAGACTACGTGACAAATCACATCTACGTACAATAAAACTACAGTGAGGAGCGTGATATACAAAATGTATATATACTTAATAAAGAAAAATACATATGGAATAGCCATTCATTGTTCAATTGACGTGTTATTTGCCAGAATGATATCAATAATATATTAATTCAAACGATTCCCCCATAGAAAGTTTAAAAGGAAAAAAAAAAAAAAAAAATTTTTGGCAAATATAAGTAAAAGTAAATAGCAAATTTAGTTCATGTTGTTTGTCTATTTTGCATCCATATCTAAAATTATGACATGAATAATTTTATTTTTTTGAAAAGCATGACACGAATAATTACCAAGAGGCTAAAAGTCTAGCAAAATGTATTTCTAAATTTCAAGTGGTATTTTTTCGGATAGTAAAGGTTAATTTATCTATAATTAACAACTAATCAATTTCTTTTCAAGACTTTTTCAAATGATATGACATTGGAGCAATGGATGAAAAGCCAATTCTACCTCCTTCCAAACAATGCAAAATTTACATTATGGTAATGCCTTGCATGTCACATTGAGAATTGTCAATTGTCATGTGTCATGAATCAAGTCATGTATGTAATTATATGCGATCGCATTGAGAACCTTCAAAAATGCTATTGGTGATATGCAAGATAAAACCATAGCACAATTGAATTTCAAAGACTATAACAGCAAATAAAAGCACAATATAAACCTAACTAAACCATTAACCATATGTATTGTGACAACAGTTATTGATAACTACTGCAATCTTTTCACCGGCCAATTTATTCAATCGCACATCAACACAGGTACACCCCTTCAAGTTTTAATTGCGTAAACACAAAGATAAAAATTGAAAAACAATGCTACAACATTTCAAATTTTTATAATTCAATGGTTTTGTGCCATGTATTTTATGTTTCCTTGGTGCGAAAGTGTCTTGGCGGAATTGAAAACCAGAATTCTCACATATACCCTTGTCCGAAGAAACCAATAATGCACTCCATGATTTGAATGTATGTACCTGTCAGAAGTAACAACTATTTTTTTCAATTTGTCAGGAATTAGTAATCAACTTACTCGTAAACCAACTTCAAAAATATATTAGTAAAGTATAATACAAAGTGTCACGTGCATGCATCGTTATTTAAATAAAAATAAGATTAATGCATAAGTATGTTTTCTAGGACTTGATATCGAGAACCAAAGAAAAAAAAATGCCTTACAGATCAGACTTGATATGAAAGATCCCAATTCTTTTCCCTAGAAGCATTTCGATGGGTTGTCATATACAAAAAGCTATGCCCATCGAATTTGAAATTTTCAGTTACGCAACATAAATGCACACGAGCGAGTGCGAGCGACACTAAATTCTCTTATAAGAGGAGCCAAAAAGTGCCATCTTTTTTAAGAGTTGTGCACCCAACTATAATTATTTTTGAGCAAAACATAACAATCTCGTCACCTCTTCTACATGATATTGTAGTCCAAAATGATATTTTATTTTAGTTGAAAGGATTTTCTGTTAGGGTATATCGCACCTGCACACACCTTTGTACAAACCTTTGTACGGTATATAGCTCCTGCACACACCACTCGAACAAAAAAAAATACAAACAAGACTTACAGAAGATAAATGCGGAATATAATCGACACAAGATATAACGTGGTATCCACGACTAGGATAGTCATGGCAGTCCACAGGATCAAACCAGAGAGATATTATTAAGCTCTGAGCTAAACTGCTCAGGCTCGTGTCAAACTGCACGACCCGTGCTAAACTGTACGGGGTACAAAACACACACACCCAGATCCCAGTTTACAATTACAATGAGAGGGGTATTTATAAGTGTGAAATCCATCTTCAGTTTACTTATTTTATCAATGTGGGATTGGGTTTGCACCCAACAATCCTCCCCTCAAACACAGTACTACAATAGGCCTCTCTTCCAACGATACATGACGCAACATGTTCTAGAGTCGATGGACCACCTGTCCCACTCTATCGAACGCTTTAACTACTCTACTATAGAGCTATCGTTTTAATCTGATAACTTGGTTTGCGCCACCTGCGACACACACTTGCGGACCTATATCAGTCTTCACAACTCAACAAACTCATCCCTATGAGGCAGTATACTTCCAACTGCTCACCCGTCTCAAGTAATATCTGTAAACTTCGAACCACTTCCCTTTAACAATGCTACCGCTCTAACCTTCTGTACCGCCGAACATATGGAACACGCTGCACCAACCAAACGCAAGGCTAGGAGACTTTCGATACAAGGTATCCTGAACTAACATCATTAAAATGGAAATAACCTTCCCTTAAACAATGCTACTGCTCTAACCTTTCTGTACCGCCGAACATAAGGAACACGCTGCACTAACCAAACACAAGGCTAGGAGACTTTCGATACTAGGTATCCTGAACTAACATCATTAAACTAGGAATAACCTCTCTCTGGTAAGACACCATCATCCGTTATCAATTCATTCAGAGGCCAGTTAAAGCTGCGCAGAACTTCAACTTCTGTTTCATTACCAACCTGGTGAACATCTCTGCAAGGCTCTTCGTTCCAAGAATCTTCAACAAAGATAAGGACCCTTCACTTATCAATATCCGAACAAGCTTTGCCCAACTACAAACCTTTAGTTTCTTCACAAGATGAATCGAACTCTTAGTATATCTGTCATAGTATTAAACACTTTCTACTTGAGCTCAGTCTAACTTTTTAAGAAAATTCTTCAACCATATCAACTCTCTGTTCGCTTGCAACTGCCATAAACTAGAATTCTATAGTTAACATAGTGAATACTCTTTTTGAAGTCCTAGACTCTCACTCGACTGTATGGTTACACCAACTATAAGTACATAACAAAGCACGTTTCTTCTCAGAGCATTTATCCTTTATCTCAAGAAAACCAAAGTGGCGAACTCCACTTATTGCTTGTTGAACTTTGTCATGTCAGAGCCTGCGACCAACATGTAATCAACCTTTAACAGTTGTCTAATGCAGGATGAACCATCTTTTTAGAGTAGCAACATTGGTTCATGGCACATTACTCGCACCTTATCCTTTTGCATAAAACTGTCAAATTTTGTAAGTACCGTACCTCAGATGCTTGAATCAGTCCATACAAAATTTCCTCTAATTTGCACTCTAGGTTTTCTTCCTACCCAACTAGCTGAAAACTCTCGCTTTTGTGCTGTGTAGATGTATCATTTAAGGCTCCCACATAAGAAGGCTCTTACAGCTACAATACTCAAGACTAACTTGATTGTAGTAATCTTCACAACTAGAGAGAAGATCTCATTGTAGTCTACCCTCCATTTCTGTTGGAAACCCTTAACTACCACTCTAGCCTTGTACCTTTTTCTGCCATTATGCTCTTCTTTAACCTTGAACATCCACAATCTTTGTGATGTCTTCTTTCCTGCTGATATTTTAACTAAAGAACACATCCGGTTCTTTTCAAGTGAAACCATCTCTTCATTAATATCCTTCTTCCACTATACAGATTCTTTGCTACTCAAGGCTTATGAATAAGACTTTGGTTCAGCATTCTCTGTCAATAGCAAATAGTATGCTGATGGAGAGTACCTTACTGGAGCCCTAGACTCTGTGTTGGATCTTCGTACTGTGGAGTCCTTGGATCCTCCTTCCCTGGAGATGCACCGTTTTCAGAATATACTTCATCTGCTCTTTCCACTATCCTCGAAAGCTCCACACTGGTTGATTGACCCGATCGCTCGTATATGAGCTTCCACCTGGGCTCTGAGTGATTTCTGAACTCAACCCATGTTCTGCAACTATGCTATCATTCTCTGCAAGGTTCTCTGAAATGCCTACTAACCCCACCTGACTCTTCTGTATTGGCTCCGTTAAGCTACTTGAATCTGTCGCAGACCTGGCTCCATAAATCGAGTCCACAAATGTAATATCTTTGCTTCGGATAACTCGGTGACTCTTCGTATCCCGAAAGCTGTATTGTATTTCATCCGAGTCGTTTCCTATGAATGTACATTTCTGCTTCTTCCACAAACATCATTTACTTAAGCAAATGAGTCGCTAATCAATACCTTCAAGTGTGTGAGACTAGTATCCTTTCCTCGTCATTCCTCCTTTGGAATATGTAACCCTATCGGAACGTAGGATATGCGATAGATTAAGTAGGTCATACTAACTGAATCTGCTCATAATATCTTCGGAGCCTCTGCACGAAGCCCCATGCTCTCTGCTTTGAATGTTTGGCTTAATCTTTCAGCAACACCAAACTGTAGAGGTGTTTCTGTGACCATTTTCAGAATCACAATCCCGTTCTTGACACAAACTTAATCAGTCAGCTACTATACTCTCCACTGTTATCAAACTTCAAACACTTCACCAGAAGGTTTGCATTATACCTACCTCAACTCATGCTGCAGTCTTCGATAATAGGAACTAAATCGGTCTGAATTTGATGCGAATAATGAATGGCCATAGCCTTCTGTATGAACTTGCTCCAACCTTTACAGTTTCCTTGTCTTCTCTAACATCATGAAGGAAAGCTTCCTCTGCTTCCCCAAACCACCTGGCTTACAAAAGTAGATATCTACCTTTCGTACATCTGGAACGTTGCTTTGCAAGCCAACATGTTCATACCAATCATGCTCATATCACCAAGTCTGTGGTGCTAGAAAGCTAAGTTGCCACTACCATCAATAATTGTGCCAATCCCCTTGGGGTGTACCTCAACCATGTACAGGCTTCCACGTTTGTTCACACGAGCTTCCACCAAACTACCTTTTGTAGCCTACCACTACTCGTTGTTGAAGCCTACGTAGTAACATTCTTCATCAAGCTGCCCAACTGAGATTAACCTTCTCTTTAGGCCTGGAATGTACCTAACATCCTTCAGAGTCCAACTTGTACCAAAATAGGTTTTGAGGAAAACATCCCTAACGCCTGCAATGTCTAGAGTCTTGTCATCTTAAATGAACCTTACCAAAGCGTAGGTTGAACATTTCTAACTCTTCTTTGCAATAGGTAGCATAGAACGATGCACCAGAATCCATAATATGATCCTCAATCGTATTCTCAACGCAACATAACCAATGTGTCATCAGAGTCTTTGGCTGCCATGTTAACCTCCTTACCCTTGGAGGCTACAAGCTTCGAACACTTATTCTGAAAGTGGCCCTTCTGGTTGTAATTCTAACACGTAATATTCTGCCTGTACTTTATCTCCCCTATCTTCCATGATTTTGACTTGTTTCTGTTCTGCTTCCTGCCCTCTATCGTACCCTCTGCCCCTATATCTGTTCTCTGTAGGTTTGGCTTCTGCCAAAGGCTCGTGAAGCTTCTTCTAATACAGATAGTCTTCGATCTGCATCTTCTAAAACCCGAAATCATGATTATCATATTGTCAATCTTTAGCTTGCCGTCTTCTGTCATTGTTTATCGTAGCCTGGCTCTTGATACCACTTTGTTAGGGTATATCGCACATGCACATACCTCTGTACAAACCTCTGTACGGTATATAGCTCCTGCACACACCACTCGAACAAAAAAGAATACAAACAAGGCTTACGAAAGATAAATGCGGAATATAATCGACACAAGATATAACGTGGTATCCACGACTAGGATAGCTGTGGCAGTCTACGGGATCAAACCAGAGAGATATTATTAAGCTCTGAGCTAAACTGCTCAGGCTCGTGCCAACTGCACGACCCGTGCTAAACTGCACGGGGTACAAAACACACACACCCAGATCCCAGTTTACAATTACAATGAGAGAGGTATTTATAAGTGTGAAACCCATCATCAGTTTACTTATTCTACCGATGTGGGATTGGGTTTGCACCCAACAATCCTCCCGTCATACCCAGTACTACAATAGGCCTCTCTTCCAACGATACTTGACGCAACATGTTCTAGAGTCGCTGGACCACTTGTCCCACTCTATCTGAACAACGTGATCTGCTCTACCTGAGCTATCGTTGAATTTGAATTAACTTGGGGTTGCGCCACCTGCGCCACACACATCGGGGCCTATATCGGTCTTCAAAACTCAACATTTTCCTCGTATCTAATATACAATAGTATACATATTGCAAAATAATGTGAGCTCTTAGAAAAGTTTTCACTTACCATTAAATTGTGCAACCTCATATATGATCCATCATTTCTAAAATGCTTTTGAACATCTGGTTACTCATACTCAGAGATTGGTGGCTTCATTGTTGGAAAATCCGTACAAATCAAACACATGAAATGTGATATAGCCACTCTCACTCAAGGAAACTGCTCGACACCCGCATCTAAAGAAATACTGATTCAAAATTTTGTCATTATCAATCCCAATTGGCATTGAAAACAAAAGAGAATAAAAAAATATAAATGACTAACATTAACAACAGATTACTTCGTTAATTAAATGAAATAACATAAACAAAAGTCTGTCCGTTCATTTATGTTACGCGTACGTCCGATTAATTCGTTCGTTTTATATCATATAATATTGTTATTGAATTTAATTTCATCTGAGTTAAAGATCAACATAACCATTATTTGTCATATGATCAATAAACGCAATCCCATACTCCACTCAATTTTACTCAAAATAAAAAAACCTCACTTATCATTCTATTTTATTTAAAAAATAAAATATCTTACAAACGATAAAAAATTTTTGCCGTCCCACACGACAAAAAATACAACCATCGCGAACAGACTTTTTTTTATCTTTCAGTAGACGGGTGACACGATATACTTTCGAGTAACTTTTTTTCGATTTTTTTTTCAGGCACGAATTGCGAAAATCATATATGATTCGTATAACGAATCATATATGATTCGTTATACGAATCATATATGATTTCAACGAATCATATATGATTTCAACGAATCATATATGATTTCATGAAATCATATATGATTTATGATTTCATGATAACATATATGATTTCATGAAATCATATATGATTTGTGATTCTAACGAATTTTTTTTCAATTTTGTTTCAGTCACGAATTGCGAAAATCATATATGATTCGTGTGACAAATCATATATGATTCGTATAACGAATTATGATTTCATAAAATCATAATCATATATGATTTCATAAAATCATAAAAAAAGTTCGTCGAAAGTACATAGTGTCGCCCCTCTATAGAAAGATAATTTAATTCTCGTCGCGATGATATGTTTTGTTTTTCGTAACGATTAACAGTGTGTGAGATATTTAATTTTTTTAAAAGAGGTAGAAAGTGGGTTTTTTTATTTTTGATGAAAAAATGAGTGGATAGGATTGGTTCATTAGGTCTATGACAAATATTTGGTTTATATTGAACTTTTGGCATGTTCGTCTATCGTATCTTTTTCTTATATAGTTTTAAAATTGCTTTATTTAAACAAAACAACAATAATAACACAATATTGTGTAATTTTTGTAAATTTTATTTTTATTTACGTTCGAACGTGTATGTTCGTTCGTTTATGTTCGTTTAGTGTCTTAATGAACGAACACGCACAAGAATATTTGTTCGTTTAAGTGACCGTGTTCGTTTATTTGCCCGGCTAAATTAAATGAACGCACATGAAAAAGGTTTCGTTCATGTTCGTCCGGTTCGTTTACAGCCTTAAACAAGATGTTTTGATCCTCATCCTCCCCCACCATTATCTACCACCATATTTCTCCCACCATCTCCTCATCTTCCATGTCTTATCGGAAAAGGCAGGCACACAAATAACCCACACGCGCATCCAGCTAGGTTCGCTCCATCCTCCATGTGCTAGGCGCGCTCCATCCTCCCACGCCCGTTTTCGTCTCGAGTGTGTTTGTGTTTTGTGTATAACTTGGAAGAGGAAGAAGTCAACGAAGACCCATAGGAACAAACAACATGTGGACAATTCTCATTGGATGATGAGGATGGTGCAAGTGCCGAGCCACCTAGGAGCACGCTGAAGACCATTTCCGAAAGATGATGATATTTGCTCTCGATTCCTAAAATAGTCGGGGTATAAGTCCAGTTTGATAATTTCTTGTAAAAAAAGTTATTTGAAAATAAGCGGATGAGAAAATATAAATAGTTCCAAAAAATCTCATAAGGCACATGAGACTTTGACTAACATCCGTTAGTCAAGGGACTATTGGTGATGCAAAATGGAGATAATAGGGATGGTTGACAGACTTATTTCGATTTTGAGATTAATGGTGTATTTTGATCGAGCAACCAGAAGGACGAATCGTTTATTTTAGTCTTGTAAGACCCAATTGGGGTAAATACTATGGGTGGCAATTTCTGACTCGACACGAAACCTGACCTGAAACCGACACGAAAATTAACAGGTTCGGGTTGAGTCTAATAGATTTCGGGTCGGGTTTGGGTCGACCCACCTGACCCGTTTATTAAACAGGTTAGGTTTGGGTTAGGAATAAATTAATAGGGTCGATCCGCTAACCCGTTTAAGATTTTTTTTCTAAAATTAAAAATTATTTATATTTTATTATATGTGTTAAATGGGTTAAACTGGTGGACCCGTAAACCCGTTTGACCTATTTAACCCGTGTAATGTGCCAACTTGTCTATATAAAACGGGTTAAATGAGTCAACTTGAAACCCATTTAACCTATTCAACCCATGTAACATATTTAACCCGTCAACCCAAGTATATATACGGGTTAAATAGGTCAGGTTCGTATGTGTAAACAGGTTAGGGTTGGCATAGCTGACCCGATTATTTAAATGGGTCAGGTTCGTGTTGGGGTTTTCTGACCCACCAACCTGTCAACCCGAACCCGCCAACCCGAACCCGACCTGAATTGCCACCCCTACCCAATATAATTAAAAATCTCATTTGCGTCCGTCAGATTACTAGAGACAATAATTATACTATACAATTCGACACGTTTGGTTTTTTTGTGAAGGATTTCTTGACTCATCATATCCTCCTTCGATGTGACAGCTCAGGCGATCTCTATCTAGTCACCAAGCCGTCAACTATCCCTACTGCTTTCCTCTCAACAAGTGCATCTACGTGGCATCAACGCCTCGGTCATCCGGGTGATGAAGTGCTACGCTCCCTTGTTTCTCGTCGTTTTATTTCATGCAATAAAAAAGGCTTCACATATTTGTCATTCTTGCCAACTTGGCAAACATGTGAAGCTTCCCTTACATAGTTTGGATTCTATTGTTGAACATTGTTTTGATATTATTCATTCGAATTTATGGACATCTCCCATTGTTAGTTCTAGTGGTTTTAAATATTATGTCTTATTTCTTGATCATTTCTCTCATTATCTATGGATTTATCTCCTTCGTTCTAAATCTGACATGTTTGATAATTTTTTGCATTTTCGCACTTATGTTAAAAATCAATTTTAATGTGAAATAAAAAGCTTCTAATGTGATCATGGTGGTGAGTTTGATAATAACCGACTTCACACCCTTTTTGCCAAAAGCGTCCAACTTTGATTCTCTTGCACAAAAACCTCCCAATAAAATGGCAAGGCGGAACGAATAATACACACAATTAATAATATCATTTGTACTCTACTATTTCAAGCCCATCTCCCCCCTCTTTTTGGGTCGAAGCCCTTCACATGGCGACCTATCTCCTAAACCTTTGACCATCTACCGTAATCCATAACGAAGTACCTTTTACACGCCTATTTAACAAACAACCCGATTACTCCTATTTACGAATTTATGGGTGTTTATGCTATCCTCACCTTCACTTCCCTCATAAACTTGCCCCACGAGACACTCTATGTATATTTTTAGGCTATCCCGTTTACCATCGTGGTTTTCGATGTCTAGACCTTGAAACAAACAAAATCATCTTGTCTAGGCGCGTCACCTTTGACAAAACCCAATTTCCTTACCGATCTATGACACCCTCCTCCCCACCCTCTTACGCCTTCCTTGATCCACCACCTTCTCCCCTCCTCACCTCTTTCGCATCAGATTACACACCACCTCCTACTAATACCACTCCCATACAAACAAATCCTACCGAAAAAACTATTGTGCAGCCTAATTTCCCTACTCCCCCACAACCCAACTCCACATCAATCCACTACCATTCCTACACCAGCCCATGTCCCTCACCAAGGCCTAACATCACCAGCCCTACTCCAACTAAATACGCCACCAGCCCATCAACTAAACATAAACAGCCTAACACCGGCCCAATTTCACGAACATCCTAATGACCAGCCCTCTCCTCAACCCGTAAATAAACAACCTCGCAATCATCCCATGATCACACGGTCGCAATTAGGCATCATCAAACCTATTGATCGTTTGTCTCTAAACATTTTTTTCTATTTCTCCTATTCCCAAAAATCTGTCTAACGCTCTAAACGATTCTCAATGGCGTACTGCTATGTATGATGAGTATAATGCATTAGTTAAAAATGTCACTTGGATTCTTGTACCAAGACCCACAGGTGTTAATATGGTTCGCTCTATGTGGTTACTTAAGCATAAATTTCATGCTGACGGGACTTTGAGCCACTATAAGGCTCGTTTGGTTGTTAATGATAGTAGTCAGCATCAGCAACTTGGTGTTGATATTGATGAGACATTTAGCCCGGTCTTTAAACTCGTCACTATTCACACGGTCCTTAGCCTTGTCATGTATTGTCAGTGGCCCATACACCAACTTTATGTTAAGAATGCTTTTCTTAATGGCGATTTATCTGAGACTGTGTATATGCATCAGCCTCTTGGTTTTGTTGACTACTGCATACTATTTTTCAATTAATCCAAAAGAATAGAAGTAAATATTACCAGCGATTCCATCGCCTATCCTTTTAGCCTATACTCATAATTTGATCCTTCCTCTTTCGAACGCGACGTCTTTCTTTCCATGAGGATGATTCAAACCGATAACCCAATCCACCACTTTAACTTACATACTTGGAACAGTCTAGCATAGGTATAACTTCACGTCTCAAATATAAAATCCATTAATATTTTATTAAAGTGTAACTACAAATTTTGTGCATGTAAGTGAATGAGGCATGCAGGCCCGTGCGATGCACACGGGTTGTGTCTAAAATGTTTTTGCCCAGGATTGCGTATAATGGTTGATTGCACAATGATTCTGCTAACTGTTCATGTCTGAGTTTGAGGGTGTATATTTTGGTAGTTGGTTCTAATAAGCACCAACATAATCATCGTCATCGATCAGGTCATCCACTGTCTAAAATAAATTTTCTAAAAAAACTCTTAAAAGCCTGCGCGTTGCATCGGGCTTGGTTTGGGTATTTAATTGGGATCTTATTTTTATAGATTGAAGGCTATATCAATTGTATTGATGTTATGAAAGAGGGGTAAGTTAATTTAGTCACTTGATGGGGCATGAAATATGCAATGCACATGATTTATATAAATCAGTTTGTGATCATAAAAACGGGTTTTTTTTACTGTAATGGAAAATGTAGTTTAAGTTTGTTTTATGCGTTTAATATAATTATGAAGGGTTTAGTTTGTTATTTTTATAGAGTTTGGGGGTTTAGTTTGTGTGTCTTAAAAACATGGGGGGTTTAGTTTGTTATTTTTATAGAGTGTGGGGGTTTAGTTTGGGTGTTTTAGAATGGGGGTTAAGTTTGTGGATCGGAGAGAATCGATTGTTATAACTTCTCCACTGTGTATGTGAATGACCGGTATTAAATTTCTAGATGTTATATCGCCGTTTGAAAGCTCCATCGTAATGATGGTATGGGGTTTAATCTCCACCATTCATTTTCGTTTATATATCCCCATTTTGACCCATTTCCTCAACTTATCTCTCTTTAATTGTTCTACCATTATGTCATCAATTGTTTATTTCCCCAAAGTTGTATGAGCAATCCACTTCTGTTTCTTTGAATGGATGATCAAATTCATCACTTTTGAGGTGTGGTGAGGGTTTGCTAATGTTGGAGGGTTTTTGTGGTGCGGTTGTTTGTCGATGCATTATTTTTTATTTAGTTACTGGGCAAAGCTACCCTCAACAACTCCTTCTGTTGATTTGGCGTATTCGTAGCGGTGGTTTGGTTGTGTTTTGTATTGGTGAGGGACCTGCAAACATGATCACAAGGCGAGTAACTGATGACCTTATTTCTTTCAATAGTGAAACTGCTCCTCTAACGTTTATGAAATTCTTCTTGGTACAAAAGGTTGATGAGAGCCGTAGGTTTGTGAACCGTATGCGTATTGTGTTGCTCAACTGACTGCTTTGATTGCCGAACTTCAAGCGATGGAGGATCAAGAAGAAGTCCATGACAGTTTGTTAGCTGCCAAGGATGCTAAGAGGGGTGAACAGGCTAAGCTTGTGGCGTTGAATGATGTGATTGCTGAGGCCTTGGATGAGATTGAGACCCTAGAGAATAATGTGGAGATGTTGGATGGTATTGGAGATGATGTTTGAAGCTGGTCTGGTGATTATGTTATCAGTAGTTTGTGTTTCTTTTGAAGTAGTATCTTTTGTTTGAAGGTTATGGTTTATTCTGGATATGTATGGATAGATGTTATGAAGGTTTTATAATATGAAAATTATGCTATTAAGCTAAAGGCTTGTGTTTTTTAATTATGTAGTATGGTTATGATTATGTTATTTATGTTATGAATGTGTATATAGTTGCAGTTGGTATTAAATTTTGGTTATGCCGAATGATATGTCCTTTCTATATTTTTGCAAATTTCCATGAATAGAATTATAGGCGAAGTTACTCAATCATTTAGAATAGCACGTGTTTGGTCTAACGATAGACAGCTAAAATTTCTTTCAAAACAACTTCTCGTGGACACTATGTTGTTATCATAGTTTTTTGAAAGTCTCCTTGAAAACAATGATGTGTGTCCGGTGTTTTAGTTCAGCGGTTGTGTTTCAGGACATCAGGGATTTTGAGGGCGTCTGGACTTGTGACTCGCGATGGGGGTAGCTTATTTTCCTTGAGTTGAGAAATAGAAGTGAGTTAATAATTGTAAATTTTAGTTTATCATATGATAGGAGTATATTCAAAGTATAGACTTATATTGTTTTTTTAGTGGGTGGTTGTTTTGTTGCGGTTGCACATATGAATATAGTACTTATTAGTCCATTTGTAAACTTTGTCGATGTTTGGCTTCATTTACAGATATCGTATTAGCACTGTTTTTTGCTGTTTGATATATGTAGTTGCGTATGGAATATTTTTGCTCTTTGATATGTATAGATTGATTTGTGTTTGGATGTTGGATGTGGATGTTGCCCACCCCTTAAGTGTTGTGTTTGGCGATATTATTATAGGGCGTACTGCAATTTGATTACAAATGTTAATAAAATGTGAGAATTTGTTGTTTGTAGCCACATAACATCCGTTTTTATCTGTGCTACAGGGTTGTTTATGATAGTCGATTGGTGCAGTCATTTGGTGGATTGCATGTTGTATTATGCAGGTAGTGTAGAAGGTTGCAGCACCGCCCGTTTACAGGTAAGTCTTTGTTTCTAATTAGGTCTTGTAAAGTATGTTTGAATTAGAATTAGAATGTTTGTGAGCTATGTGCGTGTTTCGTGCCTTATGTATTCTTGTAGGTTCTAAATGTGTAATTCATTTATTTTTATGTTTTAGGTTGATATTAGTTTTTTGTTTCAAATGTCATTAGTGTTTGGTTTGGGATTTGACTGAAATGTATTGAGGCCTGTAACTACCAATGAAGTTACAAAATCTTTTCAGTTTTTTTTTGTATTTCATTTATGACCATGGCTTAAATGCTATTTTAATGATTATAATGCCTCCTGAATTTCTATTTGGAAGATTTAAGGCATTGAAGTTTTCCTATTTAAAGCTGAATTGTGTTGTAGTATGTTTTATCATTCTTATATGTGTGTTGGTTTAGTTGTGTTTGTTATCTATAGGCCCTTTTTTATATTGGATAAGTTAGGCGAAGTTGCTGAATCTCCTAGGCTGTCCGATAAGATGAAGGTGGTGTTTGATCAAGCCCGTAAAGAAGAGGCATCTTTTGCAGCATTAATGCGTAATCTTTGTTGTTCACTTCGGGTGTCATTGAGTAAGAAGTGTAGGCTGGCAGCTGAGTTGGAGGGACTTAGAGAGCAGGGAGATGCAGTTAGGGCTTTGGAGAACATGAAAGAGATTGTTGCGCGTGATTTTGTGACGCTTGGTAATTTGGAACAATTATTAGCTCGTACTCAGATCGGGGTGGATCTTAAGGATGGTTATTTGGCTTATGTGGAAGAGAAGGTGTATGTTTTTGTCAGGATTCTTGATTTCTTCGGGGTATGTTGCTTAGGGGTGGTCAGTTTCATCTTGTCTGAATAATGTGGCTATTGGTATTGGATGAAGTTTTAGGAATTTTGGTTTTTTTTTTTTCAATGAAAATAAACTATTCAGTTTGAAATAGTTGGATGTCAAGACTTCAGATGATTATCATGTAATTTTCTAGTTTGAATGAAGTTAATGATTAGTTGAATGTGTTTACGAAAGTTTTGGATTGTGTAAAATCAGGCACTGTATAAGTTAGTTGTCAGTTTGTGTTCACTAGATATGTCATAAGTCTTAATATAAGTAAATAAGAAAATCAGGAAACTGTAATGTATAAAGAAAGTATAAGTAGATTGGTTAACATAGGTTGTTGAATGTCTCCCTGAATACAATGTTTCGGGTACAATTTTTGAGTTCTTTGTCTGCGTCTTCTATCATTAAGATTTTTAGCCCTTTAGGTCTTGTCACTCTAGATAGAGCCACGTAAAGTTGACCATGGCTGAATACGGGGTTTGGTAAATATAGTCCTACATAATTCAGCGACTGTCCATGGCTTTTGTTAATGGTCATTACGTAGCATGGTTTGACGGGGTACTGTCTTCGTTTCAACACAAAAGGCCATTTTGACTGAGTTGATGTGAGTATGATCCTGTGTATTTGAACTTCTTCGCCAATATGTGAGCCAGTTAGTATTTTTGCGCGAATAACAAATTGACCTAGATCAGTAATGATCAATCTAGTTCCATTGCATAGGCCTTATCTTGGAATGACATTTCGTATGAGCATGATTGGTAGTTCTTTTTTTAAGCATAGGGCATGTGGTGGCATACCGGGGAAATTTAATAAATTTAAGAACTCGATAAGGTATAGTTGATGCTGATCTATATTATCTGTCGAGGCCTTACAAATTTCATCGGTACTATGGTAGGTATTGCTTCGGCATCATCATTCCTTAGAGTTAGAATTTCCCTCTCTTTTAGATATTCGTCGTTAGTTTGTCTTGATGTAAAATTCAAGTATGTTTTAGTGACAATATGCTAAATTGGAGAATCCCAGGATTTTTTTGGAATTTTTCGAGGATGTCAATCCATGTTGGCTCATCTTCCCCTTCTTTTATCTTTGCTGGTAAAGTGCCATCACCCACGGCTAAAACCCAGTGGTTGAATTCTTGTTTCGAAGTATCAATCTCCCCATTTGCACAATACTCATTCACCCTCATGCTGCGTGTTAGTTGTAACATCCGTGATTTAACCAGGTTAGTGATACCTTTAGAATTGGCTAAGAGTTCATTTTGTGTGTTTCTTGTGTGCTATGTGTAATTTATGTGTGCTAAGTGGTTTTGAATAGGTGTATGATATCGTTTAGAGGTGTATGATCATCTCATTTTGAGTGCGTTTGTGTTTAGTGATAAGTATTTCATTTGTTCACATATATTGATAATGGAAAAGTAATGGCGTATTGCATGTAATGCTACGTCAATAGTTGAATGATTCTGTATTATGAGATTATGGGAAACGTATTATGATGGAAATAAGTTAAGTGAGTGAAATTTGGCGAATTAGGGTAGACTTTCTAAATATAGAAAGTGAAATGTAAAATGAGAAGTTATTTTTAGAAGGTTAGTAAGTTGCGTTTATGTAAAAAGGTTTACCCAAATTAGCTTAGGTTTTTATGAAAACTTAAGGTAATGAAAATAATTATGTAATTAATAAATAAATAAATAAAAATAAAAAAATATAATTAAAGGGGTGTTCGACCGGCTGGGATAAAAGAAAAAAAAGGAAATAAAGTTTGACTTAAAATAGGACTCTATTAGTATAAATATAAGATAGATAAATCCCTAGTCACTTTTTGTTGGGAATAAATCTTCATAAGAGATTAGTACTGCTCATTATATAACTAACAATACTAACTGAGTTAGTACTGCCAGTACTAAACTTAGTACTGCTAGTGTTAGTTTGTACTGCTAGAAGAAGAGTTAATACTGCTGAAGATTTAAGACTGCCAGAAGAAGATTACTTGAAGATAAAGACTCGTGAGAAGATATTTATGGATGTAATCTTAGTATATATCTTATAAAGTTATAAAGATATGTATATGTTTAAGTTTGTAGAAGATCTTAAAAGATTTGTAGTTATCTTGTAAAGGACTCTTTGGTGTATAAAAGGAGATCCTAGGTTAAGGTTTGATATACGATTTAGAGAATAGTTTAGCATGCTTCAAGGTTGTAAACCCTAGTACTAAGTCATAGTACTCGTATTATTATTCTAATAATAATGAAGGGTTTTGGTTATATTCATTGTGTTCATTCTACTGCATCATTGTCAT